>JAWWEY010000243.1:3893451-3930893 GCA_035582745.1 Loriotus luctuosus
CCAGGATTTTTCTCCTGGGAAGCTGAGAAGCCTCAGAGAAAAGGAAAACAGTTCTTATCTCATTTGCTTCTCCTGTGTTTTGCTCACGTGGAATGTGTTTGGAGATTGTTCCATTGGATTCTGCTGTGAGTTGTTTTCACTCTTTGGCCAATCAGGGCCAGGCTTTGTCAAGACTCTGGAAAGAGTCACGAGTTTTCATTATTAACATTTAGTAAGTATCCTTTCTGTATTCTTTAGATACTACTTCAGTATTCTTTAATATAATATAGTATTATGAAGTAATAAATTACCCTTCTGATAACGTGGAGTCAGATTCATCATTTCTGCCTGCCACAGGGGTCCCTGCAAATACAACACACATGGTTTAACTCCTGAGGGCCCTAAACTCTGGTCTCTGGTCCTTGGTGCATGTTTGCACCTCCTAGCAGCCCCAAATTGCTGATCTAGTGAGCTCTCCTGGATCCCAGACATGGTGCCAAGCTCACACTGAGAGCTGAACCACACTGATCTTGTGTGGTTTATACAATTTAATATACATATTAATTTACACCATTCTTTGGAGTCTCCCAGCCATTGCATCCAGCCTGGCTCTGTGTGTGGATGGTATCCCCTGTCCAGTGTCCCTGCAGGGCTGCTCAGTGCCACTGCCCTTGTCACCAGAGGGGTTTTCCAGCAGTGCCAGCCCCAGCACAGCCCCTGGGCAGGGGACACTGGCCCAGCTCTGAGGGGCCACCCAGCCCTTCCTCACCCCCCTGTGCCCAGGTGTCACCCCCCCTGCCCTGTTCAGAGCCACACCGTGTGGGACAGTGACAAACCCCCCCACCAGGGCAGCTGGGTGGTGTCTGGCACTCAGCCCTCACCCAGCAATGCTGGGAATCCACCACAGACAGTTTTTCCTTAGTGAAGTCACTCTGCCTGTCACCAATCACCTCCTCATTTCCCACTGCATGGTTTCCAGCATGATGCAATCATCCAGTACTTAAAGATCATGTATAATCTGCACTCTGGCAAGGCTGCTGGGAACAGACCTGCAAACTCCTAAAAAGGACTGAAAAAAATCCCCTAACTTGTACTTTCAATGTCTGGAGACAATGGAAATAAGGGTAAATTTAATTCATGGGGGTTTTTCAGTGTATACCAAGAAGCATGAAAAGATCCTTAATTTATTTCTTCTTACAGCTTAGTGTAAAGGTAAATAGACTATCCATTAGGTTTAAAATTGTATTTCATCAATTCCATTGGATAGCCAAGACCTTATCATCACAATATTGGTTAAAGTATGGCAGCAGCAAATGTCATGTCTGTCAGGCTCTAGTGTTCTGAGCCAATCCGTGTTAGATTTACTCTGAGTAAATGTCAGTGCTATCGAGAGCTCCCAGAAAAAGCAGATTTTTCTTTACAGACAAGCATTTAACAATAAATTGTCTGGCTAGTACAACAGCAGCAAGCTAATGACTCAGTCTTGCTCCCTGGGATGACTGGAGAGCTGTTACACGACTGATTTCTCATCTCCAGGCAGCTCCCACACTGTTCCACAGCCACCTCTGCACCACTCCAGGGTGACATTTACCAAATGGCTGCACAGCCTGGGCTCCCTGGGGGCATTTTCATGACCCCAAGGCATTTCAGAGAGGTCCAGCTCATCAGATACCCCAGGCAGGAAAATCCCACACCCTCAGGTCAAGGTTTGACACCTCCTGCCTTCCAGAGCTGCCCTGAGCCAACACAGGCTCTGGCCAGCTGTGCCTGACAGGCAGCACCACAGAGCTGAACAGCAGCCAGAGAGCTGAGCTGGAGCTGGGAGCATCCTCCCAGTGATGTCAGGCAGGTCCTGCCTCTCCAGACACCATTCATAGGAAATTACATTCATTACTGGAGCCAATACAGCTGGAGCATTCTCCTGTCATTGCCCAATGGCAGTTCTCACAGTTTAGAGGTGCACAAAGCTGAGATAATCAGTTGCCTGTTACCTGTTTATCCAGTTCTCTGTTACCTGTTTGTCTCATCTGTGAGAAAACATCCCTGGGTTTATGAGGTTGGGGTTTTTCAAGGCCTGGCTCTAATCCTTATCCTTACAGAGTCACTCTAAACTCGCAGTGCTCCTCACAAGCTTGGCAGGACTCACTCCCTGCTAGCCCAGAGTGTTCTCCTCTGGCCAGAAAACCCTTCTGTTACTGCCCCCCATTGCTGCCCCATCCCTAGTGATGTCCAAGGCCAGGTTGGAGCAACCTGGAATAGTGGAAGGTGTCCCTGCCATGGCAGGGGCTGGAGTGAGATGATCTTGAAGGTCCCTTCCAACCCAAACCATTCTGGGATTGTTCCTGCTCTGGGAACATTTCCCCATTTTACCCTCTTAGCTCCTTGAAACAAAGAGAAGATGGCCCAAAAGACAAAGAAAGCAGCACAGACAAAAAAAAAGTACAGTGGCACCTAAAGCCAGACTAGCACACCCAAATATTGCCAGGTATCACAGTAAAGAAACGCCCAACAATCATTTTCATATTATCCACCTGCTTCTAACTTGCACTGATGCCAAATGTCTCTTTGACATGGTTGGGATCTGGATGTGCTGGGCTGAAAGCACAGACCTGGTGTAAGAACAATGCTGTCCCTCTGTCCCTCCCCCCTGGTTGTCTAAAAGAGCTCTGGACCTCTCTGTGCTCCACAGTAGGAAGGGAACTGCAGGCAGCTGAGAGTTTCAGAGCTGCCAGAGGCTGGGTTACAGTCAAAGTAAAGTAATGCATTGACTCCAGCCTTTCTTTGGAGAAAGAATTCACCTACAGACTGCACTTGAGCATTGGCACCTGAGTTTCCATTCCTTCCATGTCCCAGACTCTCAAAGAAATAAAAAAGGAATCTCGCTCTGAAAAGGTTTTGTGGCTGTGTGCTTTGAGGAAGAGAAGATCCAACATCTTGGGGTTTAGAGGAGCGTGTGCCTTGCAGAAAAGACAACCCACACCTCTGGGGTTTAGAGGAGTCGCAACAAAAGTCCTCTTTCAGGTTATCAGAGCTTTTTCCATCTGAGAGTTTGCTGGGAAGGCAGCTTGTTAGCACAGCCTGGCAGAGAACAGTTGAGCAGAGAAGGAATTTCACTCACAGCTCCAACAGCAGCTCTGTGGCTTGTCTGGAAATCTGAACAGGAGGAAAAAAGTGAAAACAAAGGCAAGTCGAGCAGGTTTGTAAAAGACATGATCCCCTGCCATTGTGGGGAGAAGCACTTGGCAAAGCAGCCTGTCATCCTGCAAAACGTGACAGCAGAAACCGCTCCAGGCTCCAGAGCTGCTTTTCCACCCTCACTTCTGTGAGAAAAGAAACCAACAAATGCAGGCATTTAGTAATCAGAATGGTGCTGGATCATCCAGGCATGCAATGCAGGATTTAAACACCTCCCCTGCCAGGGACTGAGCCCTGCCTGGTGCAAACTCCCAGCTCCTTCCCTGCTGCACCCACACTGCCTCAGCGGGCTTTGCCACACGAGCTGCTCTGGCTACAGCTGGAGCACATAAATTGGATTTCTGCTCTCAGCTGTTAAAGATCCCCTAAATCTAAGTTACATAATACTACAAAGTAGTTTTGCACCTAGACCTGTTCTTTCTGTGCCCCTTCTGAGCACCTGGTGACTTCTGGCTGTAGATTGGAAATCATTTTTAACCCAGGCACCGTTTCCAAGTGTTCAGTGATGTCCTGCCTCAGCTCTCAAGAGAATAGATTTCACTTTCCTTGCTACAACTGGTGCACAGATGACAACACTATTTAGAAAAGAGAGATGATGTTTAACCAGCAGGTCATGCACAAATCAGAGATCTCTCAGCTGCACAGAGGAGCGGATTATGAATGTGTGTAAGTTTAATGAACACCAGATTTGACACATCTCTTAACCCTGGGATATCTCTCCCTACTATACTCCAGGAAAATGGATCAAGCTGTAGCCAATGCTCTGTAAGGCCAGCTGTAACATACATCCACCTCTTTTAGCAATGATCTTCAGCAGTTAAACTTTTTCTTGAAAAAAAGATAGAAATAAGAAATGTACATCTCACAGAATTTCCTCTGACATTGTATACATATTATACATTACTCACCACCACCTACAGACTCTTATTCTTTTTTAGCCTCTAGAGCAAATCCTTCTGATCTTGCAAATTTTACATCTGCTTTAATTAAGTTCACTACCCAGGTTCCCTAGAAATTCTCATGAAGATTTCTTTTCTTGTTCATTCAAAGACAAGACAGAAATTGAAAGTGTTTCCTATTTCTATTACAGCTCAAAAAGACATTTTAGATAAAGTTCCTGCTGGTTGTCAGGAACAGCAGAAGGGGTGAATCTGAAGTCAGTAAGTACAGTCCAATTCTTAGTTCTTTACTCCCATGAGCTACAAGGAAATATCTAGGGAGGAAAGGGAATATCTATAAGGGAACCATAAGGAAATACCTAGGGAGGAAAATATCTATAAATATTTGCATGTACAGACAGGAATGTGAAATCTACAATAATGTCACAAATCTGTGAAAGGACTAAATGCAGGAGCTCAGAAATCAGAGGTGAAGTGCAGCAAGTGTTTTTTCTGTTCTTGTTTTTATAGAGGGAAATTGATCTTAGGGAAGGCAAAGTTGTAACTGGAGAATGTCATCCAAAAACTGAAAGGCTGTCTAGGCTTAATGGGTCTGAAGAGAATAAAGAGTTAATAGTAATTTAACCAAAACATGGTTATTAGATATATAAAGGTAATTATATAATATCTCAACTCCTGCATACTTGGAATTTATATATTTTCTTCATGGAACACAAGTCACAAATTATAAATCTAGATGGGAATCTTAAGAACCTTGTTAGACAATATTAGGAACTAAAGGAATCAAAATCAGGGTGCTCTTTCCTGCTGCCATTCAATTCCTAGACTAAATTACACTATTCCAAAATCAAGATAAATCTTCTTGGATTATAAGAAAAACTTACTAGCGGGTCACATATGGGGATACGCACCCAATCACTTGGTGTTTACCTTGCTGTAAAAATCTATTTTTAATAAATTACTTTTTAATATACATGTCATAGAAGTGAGGAGAGCCAAAATTAGTTCCAGGTAATAGAAAGTTTGAGAAGAGAGAGGGATTTAGAGACAATTTTTGATTCAGATATCTGTCAGCACCTAGAAGTTCAAGAATCCTCAAGTGTTCCTGTTTCCCTGTAGATTATCTCTGGTAGTGATGAATCACAATCAGTGGAAGATGAGGTTTTCTCTTGAGCAAGAAGAGAAGGGGAAAAAGAAATCCTTGATCTCTCATCTGTAAAAAGAGCAAGTGCAGTGGCCTGGCTTAGCCAGCTCAGGGCTCACTAAGTCCCACTTATCACCACTCCCAGCTTGTTCGAGATCCAAATCTGTGACTACACTGGCTCAGAGTCTCCCTTTAACAGTATTTGGACTCACTGATGCTCCCCAGAGGTTCCACAGAAATAATTCCAACACTCTGAGGAGTCCATTTGGCTCCTGGGCCCTCCTGCTGCACATTTGGAGCAATCAAGCCTCAATCTGCATAAGAGCTGAGAAAAATCTGCTCCAAATACAATGCTCAGCACTCAGCAAGAGTGTGAGCACCTATTTTACTTTCAAGAGAGCAGCAAATGGACACAATGATGAGATGTTCCATCATTCCAAAAGCCCACGTAACAGTCTCAGAAGTGGTTGTTATTTTCACACGTTCTCATGGATTTATGCTGTTGAACAGGAGATAAAGGCTCTTGGGAGGAGATTATTTCAGCACACTGGGAACGAAGAGCAGTTTTTGACCTTCTCCCACTTCTTCCAAGACAAAAACTTGAATTGTAGAATTTAGTCTCTGTTCATATTTAATTGAGCATCTTCCTAAAAGCATTTAAGTCTCCTGACCCACTTGCAGAAATCAAGACAGTTAGGTCACTTCTCATTCCCAGCATATTGATATAACCATTTCACTCCATTTTGTTCATCTGAAAAAGGCTTTTCACTGAGATATTTATTCCCTTTTCTCTTCTTTTCATGTATTTTACAGCTCAGTAATATCCTTATAATAATTTTGTCAATACCCACATGACATCGAGCTCCTTCATTCTCCTTGTGACTGCAGCTCCATAAAAGATGCCTTCTGATAATTTAGTCATAAATACCTGCCAAGACAAAGCAATCCTTTCTTTACTAGAGCTGATCAGAATTGTAAACAGTGTTGCAGATGGGGTGGCATAAATATTTCCCCCTCAGAATATTTTTTGTGATTATTTTTATTGTCATCAGCAGCCTCCAGTGATCAGGTGGAGTCAGCATCCTTCTCATCCATTATTCCTGACTGGCTTCACTCCTCACATGCATCACCCTCATTACCCATGTACATGTTCTAGCACTGAATTTGCTTTCATTTCTCCTGCCTGCAAGGTCACAAAGGCTTCTCTACGTGATCCTCAACCTTCTTCAGTCCTGAGAGCACCTCCCAAAGCTGAAACTTTGGTTTGGATCACAGAGAGCCCAGCCTGGCCTGGGAAGGAGGGAAGATTTCTCCTATGAAGCTCCCCATAACAGATTTTCTTTCACAGTCTGTTCATACACTCTAAGTCCATATTCTGATACTTCCCAAGTCCTGAAGAATTTCTCTGTTTGCATTATTTCCTGCTACTAAAGAAACTTGACCAACAAGCATTGGAAATTGTAAAATGCCTAAACAAACTGTAGAGGTGAATTTAGCAATAGGAGTACACTTGCTTTTTCTGCCCAGTACATAAAATAACACAAAAAAACTATTAAAGGCTCAAGAATCATTTGTGTACATTCACTTCCATGCAGAGTGAAGCAGTTAAGAACAAATCAATCCACTTAAAACTACAACTGGATGCAATAGAAAATATTACAACCCCATCCCCAGAAAATAATTGTCCAGTTTTTTAGGATGATTATTCCCATTCTTTTCAAGCTAATTCAGAGGTATTGGGAGTCAAGCACCTGCATTCAATAAACTCCTTTTTCTTTTTTTGTAATCTTAGTTATTTTTTACATCACACAGCCACAAGGTGATACTCCCGCCTCTAAAACTGCCAGTTGTAAGGTTAAATAGAAAGAGCTAATCATCTGCTTTAGTTCAAATTGCCCTTCCTCAGCAGAGGTTTTATTTCAGACTTCAATGACCCTTGGTCTGAAGACTCAAAACTCCAGCCAACCTTGGTTTCCTTCCCCTCAAGTTTCATCTTCACTCAAGCTACAGTCAAGAAATCCAGTGCAATTCCTGCACTCCCAGGAATTCCTTTCTTCCATTTCTGGCAGAAAAGCAGCTCCTGTACAGGAGCAGAGACATTGCCTGTGTCCTGTGCTGCCTGTGAGCATTGCCTGCCCTGGGCTGGCCCTGCAGCACCAAACACCCTCTGCTGGGAGGGCCGGCACAAGGGAGGCTCTGGGCACATTTTCTGCCCCAAAACAGCACAAGTTCCAGTTCTGCACCACAGCCAGAGTTTGTCACCCTGGGCCATGGTGGCATCAAATTCACACCTCTGTCCCAAATGGGCTTTTGCTCAGGACACACAACCTTCATGGCTGCATTTAAATCATCACTATCATCTATTACTGCAATGAAATTACCTGCTCAGTTTACCCACAATATTTCTTTCTTTGGCTCTGCAACTTAATGTGTGTCTGAAACTCATGTCTCAATAGAAGGATGAGTGTTTAATTCCAGTATGTATTTTTACCTAAATATCCAAGTGTAACACTCACATCAAACATAAACTTCAATCTGTTCAGACTGGAAATTAAAGAAAACATGGTAAGCCATTATTTTTAGAGTTGTTTGTGGATATCTTGTGACTTCAGGCACTGCAGGCTTCTTTCCCTGAAAAGGTCATATCATTCTTCAGAAAACTAAAAAGAACAAAAACCCTGAGAGTCCTTTTATTTCTTTGTATCTCACTATTCTAAAGCAGGTCTGAAGTGAGAAACTAGCTGAGGCTTCAGAACTCCACTGGAGACATCTTCCAGTTAATCTGACCTCTTCTTTAACAGTAATAACTTAAAAAAAAATGTAAGAGTTCAGACATGCCCTTGATTTGTTTTAAAGGGCACATTCTGCTTTTGAAAACAACATCAGTTCAGATAACTCCTAAAGCTTTCTGCAATAACAGATTCAAGGAAAAAAAATCAGGAATTTTACAGATTTTACATCTACACTATTAACTCTTGAGCTTCCCTCCTGTTTTAAGATTCTTTTTTTAATGACAGAGGATATATAAAAACCAAGGCTGGCTAACTGATGGCATCTGAGCTCTGCCACACTTTAGTAATAGCTGTGACACCAAACAGACTCACAGAGACTTTTAGTCCCTAAATCTGTCTCAGCTGGGGGTTGAAACATCAAAAAACAACCTCAGGTCTCCTTCAAATCCAGTCTCACTTTACCATAACTTTTTTAGGGGGATTTGCAATATTTATAAGACACAGAGGCAAAATTTTACTGTACTTGAAATCAGTTTCTACAACTTCCTAACCACACCCATACAGGACAAGGAATTATTCTTCTTGCATGCTTGTTGGAACTGCAGATTACTATTTCCTGTACTCCTTCAGTGATTACAAGTAAAGGTAATATATCCAGACTGCTCTATCAGTGGCTTTCACAGCAAATATGACAGCCTTGATGAAAAAAGTCATCTTAGTTTTTTTTTGTTTTCTTTTATGTCAGAGGGGACATTTCCCTTGTGTAGACACCAGCACAAAGCCCACGAAATACCAAGTGTGGAGCAATCATCCACATAACTGGCTGATTGCTGTCTAAATAAAACACCAGGAAAGAAGAAAAACCAAACAGCATTTCAGGGCTACATGGGCTCAAATAAAAGTGTTTTAAGCAACTTTCATTCCCGTTAGCAGCTCAGGTACAGAGCTCTCCAAAGCCAGATCATAATTAAGAGATTTTCATGCTGAGTGCAGGATGACAACACAAGGGCTGTGCCTGAGCCAGAGGTGAGGGCACTGGAATGAAAAATGAACACTTCTCTTAACTAAACACACTAAAAAGTCTGAAAATTTAAAGGTAAAAGAACCCCAAAACCATTCAAACTTTGCTTTGTCTTTTGGAAGATTTGAACCAAGACTGCAGCCACAATCACTGGCACACGTGAATTTTTTTTCCTCAACTGTGTCCTTGGACTTTCTGCATAAAGTAAATGCTCCTCTCTGCTACACCTCTGAGCCATTTTACACTTCTGGTACAGGCACACTTGCAGTCTGCTGTAATCCTTGGTGTCAGTCCTTCATCCAAACTAATCCTTTATTTCACTGACACCTGGGTAGTGAAGAAAAACAGTTCTTTGAAATTTTGCCATAAAATATATCTATAAAAACAACAGTCTGGTAGAAACACCACAGTTTCTTCTTTTACAGATTTCTAAATATGGTGCAAGCCCCATCTAACATATTTTAATGTAAATATTTTAAAAGAGGGGGAGAGAAACAACCTTATCTTCTCTTTGGCTAGAGATATCTTTTGGCAATAAGATATAGGTAGACCTTGAACAAAAAGATCAATATACATTTATATATAAGCTGTAAATTTAAGGTTACTTAAGGTTAGGAATCTTTTTCTGTTTTCCCAATTCAACATCAGAATTTCCAAACACTAAAAACAATCTTCACCCTCTCATTTGTGACATAATTGTTGTCATTTAACCAGGGTCTAAATGCCTGCCCATCTCAGGGTATCTGCTCTGATGTGATAAGGCCAAGAGCTCTGCAGGATAATAACACTCCAATTTATTCACCTGCAAAAGTAATCTGCTCCAAAGTGCCTGATTCTGGTAACAAGCCTGAAAATGACACCTCTGAAATGGCCTAATCTCAGTAAAATGTGTTTCCCAGTGTAAGAGGCTTCTCTATTCTACTGCACAAGTTCTGGTCAAATGAGAAAGGAACCCCATTTATCTGCCCTTTCATTCATCTGAGACATTTCTGTCCCTTTGCTTTTGGTCTGGCAAACCAGGAAATTCTGCTTCCATGTTCCCATTAGGCCATAACCACCAGTTTGTGTTCAGCTCCTTAATCCTTCTTGACCTATATCTCCCATATCATAAAAATAACTCACTGGAGTAAAACCTAATTCAGGCCCACAGAGTTGTTCCAGGAGAAATGAACCTTACACACTGTGCATACAGCTGGGCAGAAATCCCATTTAACTCCTTTTGACCTGAAAAGAGCAAGCCATAGCAAACAGGCTGTACAATTCCTGCAGGACAAGGCAGGAAAACGTCCTTCCTGCTTCCTCTGGACTGCTCTATATATAGATGTTATTAATATCTGACCATAAAATTGTCTACTCCCTCTCAGATTTAGCCACAGAAATTTTTAATAAGTAATGTGTCTAATGTATTAGATATTAAACTAGACATTAGCTGCCAGATCTCACTAAGCTGTGCAAAATTATTTTAGCTACTTATCAAGGTGATATCTGCTGCAATCTCATTTTTAACAAAGCACTGTAAAAAGCAAAATTTCTCATGCAAAATTCAGGGAAGGACCTTGTCATTGCCCCTAATCAAAAGGAGCAAATGAGCTCTGCCATAGAAATCCATCTCTTTCCTCCTGCGTGTATAAATAAGGAACTTCTGCTTCCAGATGAATCTTCAGAAACCAAGCTCATCATTCTCTTTCTGACACAAAGCTACTTAAATGACAAATAAACATAATAAACCTTTGCCTGCCCTCCCTATTTAATGTGGATTTTACACCACTTCCACGCTGCTAAATTCCATTTCTTTGGAAACACAAACTAGAGGTGCTGCCATACAGGTTCTCAACTTTTCTATCTTTAGTATTTTTAGTTTCATGCCCCTTATTTGCTGTGCTACTCTTTTGAAATCATGATATGAATTTATGATCTAAGCCAGGCATCAAGTATGTTCATTTAAATAAGCCTCCTATGTGTACAAAATAAACCTGTTATGGACATTGATAGTTATCCACATAGCTGAAAAATAAACCCAAAACAGCAAAACAGGGTAAGGATAAAATTCTTCATCAATAAATCAAACAGAAAATTTGGCCAAAGGATTGGTACCACATCAGAAAGCAAGAGGGGGGGCTTAATTAATTGCCTGAACCTAAACATACATTCAGATTTTTTTAGCTTTGAAGAGCAGACAACTTTAAAATACTTCAAAACAGATGCATTGAAAGGACAACATAAGTACTCAAGTATGCAAGCTCGTGCCCACCACAGGGCATGGCACTGCACATTGAACATTAACTGTTCAGCAGAAAGCTTTGTCTGGCTGAAACTGAAATCTGTGCTGTCCTTATCCAGCAACACATTGGTGAGTGCTAATAATTAGGGACTGATCAATGATTCACTGCCAAATTTGTATGCTTGGACTGAATTCTTCCCACTGCTTTTATTCCAAATTCCATCAACATTGTCAAATACTGGGAACTGCAGTAACACAAACCAAAGGAAAGCATTCCAACCCAAAGCAAGAACTCGAGTTGGGCTGACCCCAATCTGCTTTAGGCAGCTGCTTAGGTGGTTCTGACTTGGTTTTCTCTTAGTCTGGAGCATTTCCTGCTCCCTGATGAAATCACTGATGAGTTTAATGAGCACTGGACAAAGGCTGACCAAAGGGGTGAGGAGGGAGGGTCTGAGCCCTTGGCTACTCACACACTCCAAGTACCCATCCCTCAGTCAATCTGACAGACTCCAAACATTAAATTCACTGCAAGGAAAACCTGATTTTGAACCATGCTGTCCCACACATAACTAACAGCCTGAGAAATGCCTTAGATTTTATTCCTGAATCCATTAAACACTGGGGGGAAGGAAAAAAAATAAATTCATGGTTGAATTACTGAAATAGTAATAATAATAATGTTCAATAATACCAAAAGCATGCTTGATTATTGAATTGAAAATAGAAATTCATGGTTGAACATGTGCTCAGCAAAACCTGCCCTGCTCTAACTCCTGAACTGCTCTGAGGGGTGCAGAGCAGAGCACACTAAACAGCAGAGAAATGGAGCAGTGAAATGTGAATATTCCAGAGAACACAACCGTGTAAATTGGTTTGCTCCAAGGAACCTGAGCACCTCCACTGCTCTGCCTGCATGGATTTAGGGCAAGCAGCAAACACTGCTCATGGCAAAGCACAGGTACTGCAAGGAATGATGCTCCAGAGCCATGCAGAAATGTGATTATTGGGATGATGAGGCTGTGTTCCTGCAGAAGCACAGAGTGGCACTCAGGACAGGAATCCTGCAGCTCTGAGATGCAGCAGGGAACACCAACACAGTCTGTGCTCTCCTGATCAAGCCCCACACGCAACCATGTAAAAGGCAGCACGAGGAGGTTAATGGCAGTGAACTAGAATAAAACTAAATGTCACTACATGTTACTTTTCTGTAGAACCTTCTAAGTAGATAAGACATGTTCAGGAAGCTGTAAAATGTGCCCTTTCCTTACAAGAAAAAGGTCAGTTCTGTGCTAACAAATTGTAATTGGTTAGTCATAAGTGATCATATCAGCAGCTGGAAAATGGTACCTTCCATGTAATTTAAATATTGGTCCAACTGCTGCAGTCACAGAGAAACCCACTTTGCACTGTGCAAACTCCTGCATGCATTAAAATGATGCAATTCATGAAAATATGAACACAATATCATGTAGAAGGAAGAAATTACCAATTTCACAGCAATGAAACATGCTTAAATAACCAATTACACAGTTGCCTTTGGCATTAAAGAGCAATACAAGAAATCCTTCACCACAGCTTGTGATTCAGTGGTTCTCTGCTGCTTTAAGAGCAATCAGCTCTGCTGGTTTTCAAAGCAGTGGAGGAGCAGAAGTTCTTGCATGCCTCACTCAGAGCTGAAGTTCCCTTTGCAGTTTTATAAAGAACCACCCAGCACACAGAGCATCAGGGCATTGCCCTCCTCTGCTCTCTCAAGAAATGAAAATCAGCAGCAAACCAAACAATCTGCAGAAATCCAGCACCACAAACGCAATACTGGGATAGTTTTGTTAAGGTAAAAGAAACCAGTTCTTGTCTCAAGGCCAGATGAGGCTTTTGCTATGCACCTATTTCTTTTGTGACACAGTGTTGTTATTACTAAAGCTTTTTTTTTTAATCAGTTGTGTGGTTATTTCAGCATTTCTCCCTGTTCTGGTGTCCAGAGTGCTTTAGGTCCTTAACAAGTGTCCCATTCAAAGGGGGTTCAAGTTATGGGGTGCAGAAAGACTTCCCTAAGAAAAATAGCTCCTGAGCCTCCCCCTGCTGAGAAAGGACAAGTTTAAACTCAGTTCACAATAACCCCAGGGGTATTTCAGTGATTCCTCACACTGGTGCAGCACATGCCATGCTCTATAGTAAAAAGCTAATTATCAATATTAATTCCCAGGCACTAACAAGCCTGTACAATGAGGTTGTGGGTGGTTTTTTTCCTTTGAACATTGTATTGAGTGGTGTGTTTCAAAGCTGACAGGGCCCTTCAGAGCTGACATGCACACACTGAATGCTAATGCTTCTGAGGCAGGAGCAGTGCATCCAGCTCTAACACACACTCAGAGCCACCTCAGTAAGAGTTATTCAAGGTAATACTCTGTGAAATGCAGGGAAAAGATGCAATCAGTGAGCAGAAGTGCTGCAGCTCACCTTGCTCTGAAATCCCCTTTGGCACTGCCAGGGCAGCTGCCCAGCTGTGCTCACACCCATCACTCCCAGCCACAACAACATCTATCTACTCATAACCTAAAAAATGAGATTAAAAATGACTAAAGTAGTTATGGTTCCCGTGTTCTTTTCAAAAACTCAACTTCTATATCCTTCAAGACAACACCCACTTGCATTTTGCAGAAAGAGTTGGGTTTATCCTAGTTAATTAAACTTAAAGGGTTATTTATAAAGTTCATTTGATTCACACTGTGCTGTACTCACAGGAAATGTAGTTCTTTACAGAAAGGTGTCAACTCTGCTCAGCTCAGAAAACAGATCAACACAATTGCCATTTTCTGCTTAATTCCTAACGTTATTAAAAGACAGAAGAAACAATACTTATGAAACTTCTGCTGATATTTCAGTTCATTTTTAAATTTTTATATCTAGGCTCACAAACGGAAAACATCTGCATCGCAGTGAGGCCAATTAGTGGTTAATTTCTCTAGAAACCAGGTTCTGAGCGACTCAGAATTTAAAGTCTTCCTTGAAATGGTTTAGCACTCTTTATTTCTTAAGGTTCTATTTCTTAATCTCTCGTTGTCCAAGTTACATCTGTGTGGTGTGACTGTGTGAAAACCAGGACTAATGGTAGTAATTATACTTTAGATGACACTGTCTCGCTTAAAATTGTAATTTTAAGGTAAGTTTACTATTCAACCTGTAATTTCGTAATGCAGGGAGCTCCCTGATGCCCTCCTTTTCAAAGCCATCTTTCATTTTAAATTCCCTTTTGGGTGCATAAAGCTGCCATCAGCCCATGGGTACCTCACACTTGAGTTTGTGCCACAACTGTTTCATGTTTGCTTATCCAGTGAGCAATCCAAACTGCCTTCAATGTCAGCATTGTCCTTTGATAATAAAAGCAATATTCTAGGGTAAATTATGCACCTTGCCTGCAATTTGGAGGCTGCAGAGAATCTCTCATCCTTTTCTGAACCATTTCCAGAGCAGCTGGGACTGGAAATGAAACTCAAGGTGGCAGCTTTGTAAGGAACATTGCCCATTTCTTTCTTACCTTAATCTTTTAATCCAACTAATCCATATTATTTACTCTTTTTTTTTTCCCTCCTGTGTCTAAACTGATGCCTCTGTCCTTGCCAAGGCACTTTCTGCTCTTGTTTGTTGTTTCCTCTGTACTTTTGAAAGGAGCATTAGAACAATGTTTGCAATAAGTTTCAGTGGTTTTGACAGAACTTGAAGTGATCTAAGGTGAAAATTTAAAAGGTGTTTTCAGCCAAGTAATGAAGTTTTAGAAGAGTTTCCTTATGACAGTGACAACTGAGTGATAGAATTTTAAATTTTACTGAAAGGACTGCATGACAGATTTTATCTAAAATGATCATTGTCTGTGGTAATAGCAATGAACTGAAAGAGGAGAGATTTCCATTAACACCAATACTCCTACCCAACTCCAGAAAATCAGAGTATCATAAAATGGTTTAGGTTGGAAGAGACCTTAAAAATCATCTCATCCCACCCCCTGCCATGGTTGCTCAAAGTCCCAGCCTGGCCTGGGACACTTCCAGGGCTAGGGGCTCCCACAGTGAGATGAGAGCCTTATTTTAAATAAAACCAACTATCTGTGACTTCATAACTTGCTTTGCAAAACATTGCTTTGCAACTATTCAAGATTGTGGCATGGATTGAAGATGCCTTGTGGGTTTTCCAGCAAAGCTTGCTACACAAGTTGTACCTCTGAGTTGACTAAAATCACAGAATTCAGTATTAATTCATAAGGAATTGTGTCTGGTGTTCATCCTCCTCCCCTCCCCACACACAAACACAATTTCACCAGAAATAATTCCACATGCTCATGAAGTCACAAAGAGGAGTTTATCAAGCCCCACTCAAGACTTCCTAATGGATTTCCTTGCCATAAGACACTTCATCATCTTCACAAATTCATTTTCAGTAGGTGCAGTTTAATTTGCTGCAGACAAGATTAAAAGACCATAAACAAAACTCTGTCATTCAGTTTGCCCTCTCAAGTCAGTTCCAGACACAATCCATGATCTGCTTCACTGTGTTAGAATTGGGTGTGACCACCCAGCCTCTCCAGGATCCACCTCTCCATCACTGAGCAGATTTAAAACCTGCACCACACTCACAGGGAGAGCTCTGAGCACAAAACTCACAGCCACGAGCTAGGCATGCCAAAATCCCCATTAGCTCCTCTGAGTTGTAAAATAAACACAAAGAATTAGCAAGAACAAGTGTAGAATCTTATTGTTACAGCAGGTAACAGGATGCAGGAGGTTAAGGGAGATTTAAAAAAAATTTTTTTTTGTTCT
This sequence comes from Loriotus luctuosus, assembly GCA_035582745.1. Classification (NCBI taxonomy): domain Eukaryota; kingdom Metazoa; phylum Chordata; class Aves; order Passeriformes; family Thraupidae; genus Loriotus; species Loriotus luctuosus. The sequence continues at coordinate 3,909,454 of JAWWEY010000243.1, forward strand.
CGCCACTGCTGCCAGTTATGTTGTGAATATTTTAAGCCCACAAGGTTCAAAAAGCAAATAAATTCCCAGATGAGAAGTCTAAAGGAAAAAAACGAACCAAACAACAACAAAAAAAAAAAAAAGGCAAAAAAAAACCCCAACCAAACAACTTTTCCCTGGTCTGAGAGATAAAAGAACAGAATGGGAAAATGGGAACCAGGCAAGTGCTCAGTACACAAAGCAGATTTTTCCCTCCACTTTTTAAACCAGAGATAATCCACATTTCTGAAACTGAGTTTGAAGTACAAATTTCAGTTGGATTTCAGTTTGGCTCTGTGGGTTTTTTTGCAAAAAAACCAGTCTCAAAACCATGAGACTGATCCTAATAAGCATTTACTGTTGAAGTAAAGAACTCAAGAACACTTTTTGAAACGGGTCTCTGATATTCTATCTCACATTTAACCTTTAATTATGAAATGAGAGGGACAAAGTACTTTAGTTTGCTATTTTATTATGATTAGGATTGAAATGAGTTCAGGTGTTTGTGGCACAGTGGTTAGGCAAATGGTGAGGGTAATTGGCAGAAATGGCCACTATTCCTCACTCAATGGATTTGAAATATCCTCAACTTTTATGCATAAAATCTTCATCTTTGCCCTGATATTTAAGAAGCAGGGGCACTTATTAACCTGAGATGATTTGCTGTTCCACTGACATTACATCCTAAATTTATATTGTTACAGAAGACTGAATATTCCCTTAATGAACTTGCTCATAATGCAACCATTAATATCTCTGTTCAAATCCAGAATTATTAAAGACTTCATTTTTTTGTTGTTGGGGAGAGATAAAACTTGGGGTGGCATTTTCGGTTGGGTTTCCCTGTTCCTGCCTTTGTTGTTTTTTAAAAGGACATCAGTAGAATATTTTAAGCCTTTGAGAAAGCATAAATACTATGGGAAATCTAAAAAAACTGCTTTTAATGAGCAAAACTGTAGGAAAACAACCCAAATAGCGTAGTCCAGTTCAAAAGTATATAAACACCTTATGTTTAGGTAGAAGAAACAACAAAACACCCCCTGACAAAACATTGAATATACCTTTCACTTCCTATAATTCCCTTAATCACCTCCATTTTTCCCAAGAACAGTTTTCCTGAGTCACAAAAATCATTACTTCAGAGAATCCAAGTTAGTTTTAAAAATAATCATGCCAGGCACCATGTCAGTAGTGACAGAGAGGTGAAAACTACATGTTTTCCAAGAGCACCTACATGCAGTACAATGAGAGCTGAATTTCTTCCATCCCCAAGAATTCCTCCAGGACAGAACTGAAACCAGTTCACTTCTTTTTCAGAAAACATTTCCCCTAAATCACTCCACAAGCACAAAACCCTCCTGTAGCATCAATCAGACATAACTCACTGCCATCAGTAAGCAAGTTTATTCCCTGTCACATTAGAACTGGTGAAAGAATCATTAAATTCCTTTTTGTTTTTTTTTCATTCTCCAGCTGAGCTGTGTTTTCATTTTTTGTGTGGCAGATGCTGCTCCAGCCTGGGGTGTGCATCCCACAGCCTGCTGAGAGCCCAGGCAGGGCCAGCAGAGGGATGGGAGCTTCATGAATAAACATTTCCTTAAAAACCACATTATTTCATCATATTCCCTTTGCTCCTCATCTGTAAATCGAGGCAGCACCAAGGAGCAGCGACTGCAGTGCTTCAGTTTCTGCTGGCACAGAGATTTGTGTGGGCCCACAGAGGCAGTTGTGGAACAGCAGTGGCCCCAAATTCACAGCCTTCCCATGGAGATCATTATTTCATCCCTCTGGGGGCTCCCATCCCCTCCGTGTTTTACCATGATAAAGCAAGGAAAATGTGGGGGAAAGAATGGGAAAATGACTTAATTTTCACCGTTTGGATTTGTTTCTTTGCAGTGTGGGTTCTCTGGCAGCAGCAGGCTCACATTAAAGGAGGAGAGCAGGAATTTCCACTGCACAGGAAATTCATCCATCCTCACAAATTATTCCTGGTTGCAGATACCCAATTTGGAACACATTTCAAGAGTCACCTTTTGCTATGTGCAGAACTTGCATTGAGAATTAGGTACTTTAATATTTAAATGGACATTCCAAAGTAGCAGGCACTTCAAAAGCACGACCTTAGGCTTTACTACTCAAATAAAGGAGTCACACAAAACACATTAAAATGTGCCCTTCTCCAATTCAACTATCCCTGCTTTTTCTTTTCTCTTACTATTTCTAAATATTATGCATGTGTCATGTAGGAAAAAAACTGTGTCAGGAGAAAAAACCCAACAAATACAAAAATTAGCAAAGGAATTATCCTAAAACCTTCTGGAAAAAAAGCCAAGGGCTATTCCAGCTGATGATATATAAAAATAAATGTGCAGTTTTCTTTGGTTTTCTCCTCAAGTAACCACCTCCCACAGCAGCTGCCACCACATGAGGAGAAAGAAACCCCTGCAATAAGCAGTTCTTTTGCCACCTCATAAGAAGGAAACCTGCTGGGAAAGACCATGCTTAGCACACTTGTTAGGGCTTGATGGAAGAGTTGTGGATTGAAATATTCATTCTAAATTAACTTCTGGTGGTCAGTATTGAGTACGGATGTCCTGCACTACCCTAGCAGCAACAAATTAATAAACACTATATTTGTATAACAGTTCCACTATTATTTGGGTTTTTTCCCCCCTTGTCTTTTAGTTTTTCTGTGCAAATTTTCTCACGTTCTGTAACCTCCCATTGCTCTGCTTAGAAGGCAAGGAATTACTTACCTGAGCAACAGTGCTAAACTAAAACTTGTCAAAAATGAAAATATCATCTGTACTGGTATAAAATACTCTTTTTGTATTCAAAAACATTCTATAAACACAACCCCATTTACACATTTCTCAAATAGGTACCAGTTATCTGTCATGCATCTAGAAGGGAAGGCACTCTCAGCAATATTAGCTATCTATATGCACGGCAGGAGACAAACAAAAAACCAAATTCACATTGAGAATGGGCATAAACCTTTTTCCTTTCTTACTATTCCTTCCACACAGGCAGGAGTAGATGATAATTAGTTTTCTATCCAATGGTTGTCTTTATCCACATTGCAAAAGGATGTGAGAGCTATTAATGAACTCTATGGCCCTCCTGGACTGACAAAAATGTGCTTATTTCACATAAAACCAATTTCCAAAAAAACCTGAAGCCACATGTCCAACCCAACCTGTTCAGTTCCTAAAACAAGTCCTGAGGAAGAAGGAAATAGTTGGAGATAGTCTGGATTTTAAACCTCATAGGATAATGACAGATCTGAGCTTTGTTTTTTGGGTTTTTTCTTGGTTGGTTCATTATTTTATTATTTATATATTGTGTATCTATATAAAATATATATATAATATATAAAATATATAATATATATTTATAATAAATTTCATATGTATAATATGTAATGCATATATAATAAATATAATCACATAGTAATTATAAAAATACAATACATATTCTGTTGTATATTGGAATATATAATATGTATCCTATATGACAATATATAATGATATAATATATATCATAATACAAATATATAATAAAATCATATATATTTTGTATACATATGTATAACATTTTACATATATATGTATAAAATTCTATACAGCAGCATCATGGATCCACTAGGAACTGGCAAGAGAGGAGAGTTTGCAAAGTCTCACTCTGCAGAACCCTCACCCCGATGCCATGCTGCTCCCTAACACCTTCTTCCATCACTGCTTGCTCTGAGCATTATTTTAGGCCCTATAAATGCCAATTTATACCAATTTACTGCCATTGCAAAACCCACTTCTCCACACAATGAAACCCTGTTTCAGTAACCCTAAGCTCCTCCATCAGGTGCATAAATTCCCATTTCATTCAGGAGCCCCTCAGTGAGACCAGCCCAGCAGACAGGAACAGGAATTCAGGAGCTGTGGCAGCTCTCCCTGGGTTCAGCAGTGTGGTACCCACACAGCTCTTGGGAGAATAAAGGAAGTTATTTTTCCAAGGAAAGCTTTAGAAGTGCACCTTCCAAGCCCTAATGTTCTGTTGGAATACAATGGTGGAAGCTCCCTGTGGTGGTGACTTTGCTCTTTTTGCTACATCCTTTTCTAAATCTTCCTATAGATTTGGGTTTTTGGCTGACACATTGGAGCAAAAATCAGGGTTTGGGAGTTCCAGCTTGGGAGGGAGGTTATCAAATTGTCATTGATCAGTTTACTTGCCAATCTGCCTTTCCACTCCAACGTTTTTTGTGCTCAGCAGCAGGGAGAGAATGGAGGGAGAGGCCAGGGAGGCAGATGGGGGCAGCGACCCTGGTGGGAGCAGCAAAGGGAACATTAACTCCAGCAGCAGCAAAAGCAGAGGTCAGGAGGGAGAGCAAAACACAACAGCAAGACACCCCTCAGAACTCCAACAGGGAAAAAACTGCACTGAGGGACAAGAGGAGCTCGAGGGCAATGAGGTGAAGCTCAGAGGAAGTGGAACAAACAGAAAAGGAAAGCACAGAGATAAAGAATCAGGAGAGCTGGAAAGAGCCACACATTTTACAGCACATCAGCCTCTGCTGCAGATATGGGACTTGCACTCATGGCAAACTGCCTGTGCTCCTGCAGAGCATCAGCTCAGCACAGGCCACTCTGAACATGCCTGAAAATAATCCATGGCGTAGTGAGAGAGTAAATAAAGATTTAGGGACAGAAATAATTAAAATATCTACTGTGAGTTCATTTATAAATGTAATAAAATGTGCTTTCCAAACCAGAGAACATATTCTGTATGCAGTATTTAACACTCAAATGATATTACATCTATAGAGATCTATATAAAAATTATGTATATCTGAAGTAATAAAGAGCCAAACTGATTATTAGCAAGGTGGTTTATAAATGTAGTATATTTTCATTTTTGTTACTGATAAGAGCCTAATATTTCCTTATGGCCTTCAGTAGTATATATGTATAAACTAATGTATGGTCATGCACCAATATTTGTTTTGAGTGTCAATTCTCCATGTGTAATTATGAAATAAAATTGATGTCAGAGATATTTCCCTACATTTTTCAAAGCAAAGAGAAAAGGCTGGGGAAGATTTTTTTACTTCACACAGCACGCACAGGGCTATGGAGAAACAGAGCCATGAGGTTACTGCGCAGAAATTAAAGTCTCACCTCTACCTACAAACACCTCTACAAGTCATTTTCTTAAAGATGAAATTAGTGATGAAAGGTGTGATAAAAAAACCAGGGTCACTGCCACTCTTCACAGAATCTTGCAGGAAATGCAATGGGTCCCAATAGGAAAATCAGTGTGGAACATAAAATAAATGTTCCTAAAATATTTGTAAAGTCAAATTTGGCTCACTAAACTCATTCAGACTGACAGCTGCTGCTCCTGATGCATAAATAGAGGAAGGGATATTATTTACCAGCTTCAAAAATCTGAGTTCAGCCACATTTGTGCATCCACTCCCTCACGTCTCCAGCACAGGACTGAGACAGACACAGAGCAAACCCAAAGCTAATTTTAGTAATGAAACATTAGCCTCTGCTGTCTGATAATTAATAACACAGTGTTTGGTTCAACAAGGACATAATTAAAGTTTCAAATGCAAGCATTATAAATTACAGATACTTTGGGATTATAAATCTCTGTAGTGTTTTTTTTAATGAAAATAAATTGAACTGACATTGTTCCAGAGGAGTTGACTCATTTCACCTTCACTCCCAGTATCTGATTAAGTTCTCTGTCTCTGGGAAACATTTGAAATATCTTCCTGGGAACCACGAGCTGAGTACCACCCAGTGCCATAAAGCAAGCCACCACAAAATCCATCACCATTGGCTCTGTGCATAACCTGACTGCTCCTGGAGATTTAGTAACTTTACATTAAAGCCTGAAATAATTACTTCAGGCTTCATGGATACATGAATATTTCTATTATGCTACTTGATCATCCCTAAAATTGCAAGTTTATTAAGAGGTCCCCAGCACAATAACCTGGTCCACTTTGATTAAAAGAGCTGCATTCCATTTCTGTCAAAGCACAGATGATAGAAGCAGGGTAAAAGAGGCTCAAGACTCAATTGATATTAAGCAGAAGACAAAGTAAATGGAAATTATAACAATAATAAAGTGTAATGGTATCTACTTTCTCAAAAAAAATGTAGTACAAATAGTTTGATATGAAATGTCTGATTAAATGGGACTATGGCTCATCCTTCTCCATGTCATAAAGCCAGGAGTAATTCCAAGCAGACATTTCATTTTTTCCTTAATGGGAATCATCCAAAGTCTCGAACAACCTTAAATCTTCACATCTCCTTACATAATAAATGCGCAGAAATTATGAAAATTATTTCTCTATTTCAAAAGCTTATTATATTATGGGCAAAACCTGGAAAGAGCCAAAAACAAAGAGCAGAACTAGCAACTGACACTCAAAAGAATCATCTCTTTTCTGTCCTGAACCAGGCAAATCAAAGATATTTCAGTTTTGATCAAAAGGGCAAGCCAGGTTCTGCACAAGTTTTTCTCTCCTAACAGTCTCTGATTGTATTAAAAAGAAAATCACTAAAATGTAATGAGCAAACTTCCCAAGTGCTTGGCAGAACACCCCAAGCCCTGGGTGTCCTGTGAGTTTTCTGTGCAGAAAACTCAGCAGAAACAGAGGTGACATACCTAAAAATGAAAAATATTGTTTTTTATTGTGGAAAAAGGTTTCCTCACCTGAATTTCAATTTAAAGAACAATTTCAAAACCATTCAAACTTTATTAAAGCATTCATTTCTAAAAGACTGAGTCTGTGACAAATTAACACTAAAGAGAATTAATTCCCTTTTCTCTCGAAACATTTCCATGGAATTCAAAATAAATACTGCTGGGCAAAGAAACACAGATCCTAAAATGAACAAAAGTGCAAGAAGGAACTCTCTGCACTTCCATTATGATCTTATTTTCTCTGTAAAATTAGATTTCTCACACTATGCCTGTATCCCTTCATAAAAGCAAGGGAATTTCAGCAACTTTAAGAATGTCAAATAGTTAGAAAAAAAGATTACACGAATTCACTGAAATATGTACATCAACCTCCACAGAAATAATCTTTTCCAGAGAAAAGCAATGTATCATTAACTGCCCCCAAAATCTCCACCTCCTGGGCTACGCTCAGGTTTTGACAAAACTGATTTTGGATTTATGCTGATGACAAAGTGGATGAAAAGACTGTCCCTGGCAGGCTGCACAGGCTGTTTAGCTGGTGCCAGGGTGCATTTTGCAGCCAGAGGGGTCAGTGCAGCCACAGGTGCTGAAATGCAGAGCAAGAGCTGCTCTGACTCACCAGAACATCATTTTTCCAGGAAAGAACAAACTCTCCCAAAGGTTAGCTGATGTTAGCACTTGATATAAAAGGTGTGCTCATGTCATCAGCTGAGCTCGTGCTGCTGCCTCTCAAGTGATCTTTAGCACTGCTTTAAAGGCACTTAAAACACAGCAAATGTAATAATTCAACTCAAATTTCAAAGGTTTTTTTGGTCTTAGAGCTCTCCTTTCTGTTTCTGGTGGCTGCCAAGGGACACAAACACACAGTGACAAAAATCCCACCAAATGAGGAGCACAAACACTCACACAGTGAGAAAAAACCCACCAAATGAGGAGCACAAACACTCACACAGTGACAAAAATCCCACCAAATGAGGAGCAAGGCAGAGACGTTTCCCCACTTCTAAACCCAGATTTTCCTCTCCTATCAGCCTCACTGACTGTATCAAAAGGAAAATCATTACTGACATGTAACAGTAAACTTCCCAAGCAACACCCTAAGCCCTTTACATGGATCTCCCATGAAACAGCCATGAAACATTGCACAGAAAACTCTGCTGAAATTGAGGTACCACCAATAATAAAACAAATATTGCTTTTATTGTGGGACAGGTTCTGCACCCTCCCAAAACAGAAAGCAGCATTAGTGCTGGCTGAGCCCAGCTAAGGGTGTGCAGCCAAGAATAAACTTCAAACTGAGAATATCTGCATGGAGGAAGGGGATTATCTGTCAATAGGTGGATGAGGTATCTGCTGTAAATCACTGTTCCAATAGGCTTTGAGAGCAGTTACCACATTGCTGGGTTTTTAAAAATATTACCACGATTCCTTATTTTTGTGGATGATCAGTGCCCATCAAAAAGCTGCTTTCTCTTCATAGCCTAACATTTTGCTTCCTAGAAATTAAAATAACTTCAGTTTCCCAGCCACCATATATGTTCACTAGATCAAGTGGCTGGTTGGTATAACTGGGCAGTGACCAGTTTTAACACTCAGTCATTTAATTGATTTTATTTTTTTTTATACAGAAGAAGCAATAAGGAGTGATGGAATCACTGACAAAGTACACATTTTAGGAAGAACAAGTGAAAAGAAAACTCTCTTCAGGCTGAAATCTCTCCGTTTTATCTTCATTTCTTTTCTCAAAAGTATTTTACCTTCTCTTCCTGCACCCTGCAGAAAATTAGGCCATAAATCCTGAATTTACTGGGTATAAGTAGAAGGGAATACGGAATTGTAAATGAGTTTCTATGAGCAACACTGGTTTTATCTGAGGCCATCACAGCACAAAGGCAAGAAAAAGCTGGGGAGGGGGCAATAGGGCTCAGGGGATTTGTTTGCCTGCCCCCCAAATTCCTAAATACTTATGCTGCTGAAAAACTAATTATAACGTTAAATATTAAAATATTAATAATTATTAACACTTTAATTATTAATTATAATTAATTATAATTAATAATAAAACTATTAAATACACTATTAGTTAGAATTAATAATAATGATTAAGTATTAAAATAAAAATACTTATGCTACTGGAAAAAATTATTTAGAGTGGGAAAGGAAAAGCAATACATTACTATAAATAGAAAAAACTGCAACCAGAAATCAAGACAGCTATTAATTTACAGCATTAAAAGTAACAACCTTCCAGCACTCTATTTTTCCTGTTAATGTAATGGAACACCAAGGAAGGAAGGCCATGTCAGGCACACAGAGCAACAAGTGCACATGAAATTATTTCTGTACCACAATGAGGAAGATGGAATGCAGAAAAAAAGCTACAAGCAGCTGTGGTGACAGTGCAGAAATTGAAATTAATAAACACTAAAAAGCAACCCTGGTCTTTGCCAAGAGAGGTTGGGCTGGATGACCCTGAGGTCTCCTTTCCACCTGGTATTCCAAATTCTGTGTCTATTCTAAATCCTGTGATATCTTGATGCTGTTCAGGTCAATCAGGATTTGAGCAAAACTCAGGGTTAAACCCATGTTCACATCTAGCAATCAATTCAAAGCAATAAATTAGCAGAAAAGCATCTCTAGAACCATAAATATTTTTTAAAAGCTGGTTATAAATGATTCAACATCAGAAGAAATCTGCAGGAATGCTGATTAGAGGACAAGGTTGTACAAGCACAGTACAAAATGTGATTAATTCACAGTAATTAACACCATATGCAGTTTATGCATCACACAGATCAGTATATAGAAAATTATGTTGAAAACACATTAGTATTTAAAAAATAAAAATTAGGAAATCACAAAAGGATTTATTGAGTGCTTTTAACTGAAGCCCAGCTTGCCTTTGTGCCACAAGTCCCATCCCAATTCCCTGCTTTTTCCTCCATGTGATCACAGCCCTAAAGTGGTTTTAAATTGCTATTGTATGAAAAGGCAAATTATTTTGGGAGGTTAGAAGTCATCCTGTCACCCTGTAATTTCTTTAATTACAACACTGTGTAGGTGGAGAACGTGAAAACTCCGTGTGAGGTGTCTCTGTTAGAGAAGTTGGATACTCCTCAGAGCACACAAAGCCAAATTCAAGAGAGAATTGAAGCTCTGCTCACAGGTTGGGGTTTCTGGGCCACCACTGCCCCCAGCACATCCTGGTGCCCTCAAGGATGCTGCTCACACAGGTGAGAAGCTGCTCAGTTATTTCAAACTCAATTATTTCATTCCTGGAAGAGAAACACGAATAAAGGTTTGAGGAAGAGTTTCAGGACTGCCTGGGAATAACCAGGAGCCCTTTCCCAGCAGGGATTTATTTATTTCCCTCCTGCACTGGCAGAACGTTCAGCTGCTCACTAATAAAAAACAAGGAGCTGTGATGCAAGATTTATACAGCAATAATGAGGGGATTTGTTAGCATGGTTCTGATTATTTGTAATGAAAGGCTAATGAAACCAATAAAGCTTCATCACAGCCTGCAGGGATGGTGCCAGGAGCCAGGCAGGGTGAGGGAATCAGCCTGGGAAGGGTCTTCAGGAAGGCAAGAGAGGAGCAAGGGCTGCTGGGCAGGGGTAGCCAACCCCAAGCTACCAGAACTGTACCCCAAGCCTGTACCAGAACTGCTCATCCCAAAATCACAGCAAGTTTTTGGTTTGCAGCCTACTGTCCGACATCAAACAAACAACAGTCATGTATTTTGAACCAACTTTATCGCGCAAAAAAAGAACCCAAAAATCTCTCTTAGGCACCCTGTGTTTTAAAGCCATCCAAAAGCCTCTAACCCCTCTAAAATTCTACTGACTTAGAGAGGCACACCTCCAAAAATGACTTTTTACTTGTAAATATCTGATAGCTGGTACTGGAAAACATTATTAAGAATTTCCCCCCAGAAGCTGCTGAGGGCACAGCAGGAGGAGCTGGGGCAAAGACCAAGCCCAGCAGAGTCCCAAGAGCCTGCACTGGAGGTCACTGTGTATTCATGCCTGGAAATCATGGAAAACTGAATTTACTGGGCTACACCTGTGAGAACAGGGCTTGGATGTGGCTTCTGCATCAATGGGCAAGCAAAGGGATCTGAGAGGGTCACAGCCACCTCCACAGGGGATGGTGGCAAGGCCAGATCTCCTCCATGCAGGGACAAGGCTGAAGGGGACACACAATTAACATCTCACAACTGACGTCTTCAAAATCATGGAAGGGGACACATAATGAGCATCTCACAATGAATATCAAAATTATGGAAGGGGACACACAATTAACATCTCCAAAATCAACACCTGAACTGAGAACTCTCAATGGCATAGTCCTGCCCTACCAAACACAGCAAAGTGGAGAGGTAGAGATGTATTCAACATCCTTAATCCACCAGGGATGGAGGAGAAAGGCTGAGCACCAGGGCCTGGGCTCACAGCATCACTCTAGACAGAGTTAGCCTCAAACACCACTGCTGGACACCAAATCTCAGCCTCCCATGTCCCCAGCATGTCAGCTCTGCTCTGAGCAGCTCAGCTGTGTGAGAAAAAAGGGAGATGCATCCTTGGGCTAAGCTTGCTGCTCCCTTGCAGCAGGCTGGCCCCAGACACCTCTTCCTGCAGGGGGATTTTGCTCTCTCATCAAACCACGAGTGCCCCCCTGTCTCTGAGGGCACAGAGAGGCAGCAGCAGGCTGCTGGGGCTGCCACAACCATTAACAGGGCCCACAGCCAAATCCACATCTCTTGCCAGCAGAAAAAGCCTAGAGACTAAATAGACTGCATGCTCTGGAGTAGCTGCTGAGCAGCACTGGACGTGCAGAGCACTCAAACACGTTTATCCTGCAGCAGGGCACAGACCTGGAACCACCCCTGCCAGGGAACACATCCTTCTGAAGTGGCACTTCACTCCAAGAGTGAATTAAATTAGAAGTTAATTAGACAACTTCCCAAGGACCAACCAGCAGAAGTGCTCTGGGTGTGCTGGAGTTAATGCTGATAAAGCAGGATTGCCTGGTAATGAAAGATGTCTGTGTTAATCATGGTAGGAAGCAAACAAATAGCTGTTACCCTTCTGAGGATCACTGCCACCAATACACTGCTGCTCGCAGGGAAAAGACATTTCCTCAGCTCCAAGGGAAATATTTGAATGCTCAGAGGCTCAGCTCACTGACTGTGCAACATTATCTTACATGCAGCACTCACAATCTTTCCATATCACAAAACTATCCCCAGTTTCAGCTGTACAGATTTACTTGTGTATTTTCCAAAACATCATTATACACCTTTTCCTTCTCAATATGTATTTCTTATAAGAGATTTTTGAATAGGTATGAACAGGACACACATTGCTTTCTTTGCAGTGACAAACATGCATTAATAGAAGAATAAACCCTTTTTGCTGAACTGCAGCCCAAATCAGCTCGTTCTTACTTAACTTCTTAGAGACATTATTGCAACCCTCACATCATCCGAGGAGAAACAGCTCCATCTAAAGGGTAATTGGCTGCACAGGCCCTGCCTGGTGTTGGCCACATCAGCTGAGTAAACCCCGAGATGTTTGGGCAGGGAAGGATGTGGATTGCGAAGCCACGTCCTAAAGCTGGGGAGAAGCTGATTCCTCTGCCTGAGCAGGAAACAGATTCATTCACACTTCGTTCTCCCCTTCAATCACCTGTTTATCACTTCTCATCTACGTGGCCCCTGGTGGGTTTTGGTTTGCAGCCTACTGTCCCAATAGTCATGTATTTTAAACCAACTTTATCATGCAAAAAAAAAAAATCTAAAATCTTTTAGGTGCCCTGTGTTTTAAAGCCATCCAGAAGCCTCTAATCCCTCTAAAATGCTATCGACTTGAAGAGAAACACTCCTCCAAAAGTGACTTTTTACTTGTAAAAATCTGATAGCTGGTACTGCAAAACATTATTAAGAATTGTGAACAAACAGCTGTCAGGAACACATTGCTAGCTGTAGTAATATTGATTTGTGAAAAATCATAGTTTTGGAGTTTGCTTCCTTCACCAACCAACAATTGTGAACCCATCCTGACAATGGCACCATGAAGGTTATTCTCAATAGGCATTTTCCAGTATTAAACCTGGAAATTTCCATTTTAGTCCTCATTTCACAGTGCAGTGAGTATGGCCACAGCTAAGAACAAAAATAGGACGTTATCTCATACAACTTTAAGAATACTCTGATTAAAGCTTTCCAAATTATTTTTATGCTCTCATGCCTCTGCAATCCTGAGCATAATTTGTGCACACTGTCAAAGCAAAAGCAGTGTTTTAATAAAGGCCTTCAGTGAGGATGATGTACTAGGGGACTGTGGCCATAATTACAATCTTAATGGGCATTAAGCTAATATTGATGACAAAACCCAAGTTTTTCAGAAATCAAGTAGAGTTCATTATAACTGTGCAGTCTTTATTGAGGTGAAATACTTCATCTAGATACAACATTAGAGGAAAAACCTGATTATATTCCAGGTAGCAGAATATTCTCAGTGGGGACAGTTACACTCAAAGCAAACTCTGCAGTGCAAGTTTGAATTCCTGGCTTTTATTTAGCCCAGGTCAGCTATTCCATCTTATTCCATACAGGGCTGGTTTAGAGCTACCTCTGCCTTAACTCCAGAAACATTTCATTTCATAATGTCTCTAACTGATAAAAGAGATCAAGTGTCTAACGTATTCAGCACAATTTAGGAAACAGGGAATTGAGAAATGACACAGCCAATAGTGAAAGTGGTACTGAACATTTCCTGATGAGATGAAAAAAGCTACCATCCATGTAATTTACAGAATATATAAGATGTCAAGTTAGCAGGCTTGATTTGGAGGGGTTTTTTGGGTAAGTTTGGCTTTTTGGGGGGGATTTCCTAGTCCCCACATTGCCCCTTTCCCTGGTTTGGATTCTGCAGCATTCCCACAATTTAACCTTCCTTCCCAGCATCAAACTCCCCCCAGAAGGACGCTTTTTCAGTTTTAACAGCCACCTAAATTTTTTTTTCTAAAACACAAAATTGATTACATTGCCTGTTCTCAATAAAACCACAACAAAATGATTAAAACAGATCAGTATTAGATCAGTAACAAACTGCAGGGTCTGAATATGCCAACAAAAATGCAATTCAACTACTTCAGGGAAGTAATTTTCCACTTGTGTAAGCCTCAGGTTGATGGAGAGTTTAAGTTAGATGCTAAAGAAAGATTGATGGTCTGGAATTCCTTCCCTCCTGCAAACAAACCTGGAACAGCAGTGTGTGATTAGGACAATGTAGATCAGCTAGAAAAATAAGAAATTGGTAAATTAAGGTGCTGAGCATCAAGCAGGAAAGATTTATGATCTGGACATAATGAGTGCTGGAAGTGCTCAGTGCAATTGGAATCAGCAATGGGAGCTGCCAGAGAAGTGAATAAATCCTGGTGGGGTCTTCTTTAGCCCAAAGGTGGGCAGTGAGCTGAACACAGCCATTTGTGCCTGATGCTAGACTTGTGTAAGATTTTTGTTACATAGATTCTTCCCCTGTGAATTTCCTATTCATTCCAGAGATCACATTTAAACAGCTTTCTTCTCTTTCAGAGACAGGAACAGATTTGCTTCTAAGGAAAATTGATTAATTCAGGCTTTGCCAGTGGTTTCATGCTTCGCTTTCTTATTCCTTCTTTGGGTCTCCTGCTGGTCCCACACTGAGTTAAGGAACCTTGATTTTTACAGCCTGCTCAAGCCCAGTGAGCAGCTAGCATGCTGTGCACACAGCCTGCATAAAACATTCATCCAGCAGAATTAAAGTCTTCTGCTAAATCCTTTATTTGAGCTCAGGATGTCTCTCCCCCTCAGAGATTGCACAAACATGAAATTTTTACATTAAATATTTTCTTTGGATTTCTTCTCAAAAAAAATCTGCATGAAATGGGTGCAATCTGCACCTGGATTCATCACCAGGGTAATTCATGGGCCCACATTCCCTTGGATTCCTAAAGGGCACTGAAACCATCAGAATTTACTCTGTGCAGTGTAAATCTGGAGATGTTGGGGTTTTTCCTCCCCTCTCTTTGCAGATTCAGGTAAAAGTCAGTAACTCCTGCATTCACAAAAAAAATCAGAGCAACTCTTCACTGCCTTGAATGTCTCCATTAGAGCAGCAGAACAAAAGTGGTAATTCAGGAAAGTGGAGTCTTAACAAAAGGTATCATCAGGGAGAAACAGATCAGCCAGAGGAATTAAACACCTCAAGGTGTTACATCTCACTCCTCAGGTGCTGTGGAGGCACTTGATCAGTCCCTGGCTAATGTCAGAGATAAATTGCACCTCCACTCACACCTGGATCCACGAGGAGAGCTGTTAATCACTAATTATTAGTTATCTGCACCACAGGAGGAGCCAACCACCATTACAGCACCAAAATACGCCAGAGGTGCCCAGGATGGGCTCAGCAGATTCCATCTCCTCCTCCCTACACTCTCTACTGTCAAAGACATATTTTATGAAAAATTCTTTCATTAGGATCTTCTCTCTTGAGAAGCTTCAGCTTCCCCATGTTTTGCTGCTTTGGAATGTGATTTGGAGAACTGTTCACCCAGCATGTGAAATTGCTTTTACTTAATGACCAATGACAGCCACCTGCATCAAGGCTGTGAGCAGTCACAAGACTTTATTATCATTCCATTCCTTGCTAGCCTTCTGATGAAATCCTTTCTTCTGTTCTTTTACTATAGTTATTATATATAATTTTCTTTTAATATAATATATATAATAAAATAAATCAGCCTTCTGAAACATGGGCTCAAGATTCTCATCTCTTCCCTTGTCCCAGGACCCCTGTGAACAGCACCACTCTCCACCTCTCTGTGTGTCCCCAGAGCACTTCCAGCTCTCTGCAGCCCACTGAAATATTTTCAAAGTGCTCCCAGCTATGCCCAGTTATCCCCAGCCCCACTCAATCAATCCTGTGGGGTGACTGAATATTGATGGAATAAATATACTCAATTTGCAGACTGATCTCTGGTTCCTTCACAAAAGCATCCCCACATTATTTACATCATAATGTCCCCTGACAGGTCTGAAAAAAGTGGAATCTGTCTCCTAAAATACACAGGAAAAGTAATTTTTTTGTGCTGTGTCCTGCCACTGTACCGGCTCCAGACTACAAAAGGAGCAACTGAATGAGTTTACTGCAAAACCATTCAGCAAGGGAAGCTCCAGGTTCCTTCACACCAAAACCCAATCTATTCAAAGCTGGTATAACACCTTCTCATCTCCTCTCCAATATTGTGACTTGGGAATGATGGCATCTTGCTCCCTTCATCATTAAACAGAATCTGAAATTGCCAGCTAAAGAAAAAAACTGTACAATCCAGAGTCAGTGAATGCCTCTTAGAAAGTAAACCTTCTTCAAAAAATGTGATGGACTTACTGACAGACTGTAAAAGATGAGTCCTATTTCAATTGAATCAGTTGTAAGGGCTGGAAATGGGTAACATGAGTGCTTTTCACAATATTGTTAATTTAAAATCATTCTGAAGGCAGCAGCTACTCCCAGCTGTGCTATGCAAGGACTCTGGGTGCCTCTCACTGCTGATGAGTTACACATTCTCCTCCCCTTCTCCTACAGGATAAAATCCTACAAGAACAGCTTTTCCAACTCAAACAGCCAAGAATTTGACAAAGAGTTTCATAGCAAAAATGGTACTCTCAAAACTCAATATTTCCTTTGGCATTGCTTTGCTCAGTGCTTTCATTGGCAATAATTTGATATTTAATTATTTTGTGACCAGCTGCATTTACTCAGGAATGGTTGAAAGGAATGAAAACACCCATTTTTGTGTATTTAATTGCAATTCTGTCCCACAGCAAAGCACAAAATCCTGTTTCACTGGGCTGCTGATGCAGAGGCAGCGAGCTCTGAGGAGCCTGTGCTTCCCTCCTGTGTTGACACCTCAGGATTACACAGCAGGTAAGCCTCAAAATGACAAAAAAACCCCAAAATTCTGGATGAGAATTCCAGTTCTCATCCCCTAGCATATACTCCATACCTAGAAAACTCTGTAAGAAGCTGTATTTTGCTGTATCCACCCCTAACCAGGGAATCAGTCATGGACAAAAACATCAACTCTAACTCTGATCACTGCTTTTATGGGTTTTTATAATGCCAACAGCAACAACAGCCTGCAACATGGAAGTTAACTCCATTTCCTCCCAAAACTTACAGAAACAGACAAAAATTGACAATTGGGGACCTTCTGAAACTACTTCAACCTTTCATGTTCTTCAAGGGGAAGGAGACCAATAACCAGCATCTGGACAGCTTTACTCAGATCTGCGTTGGGAAGAGGGAGAGGAACAGATTTTCAGCACTGAGGCAAATCAAATCAGTCTCTGAAGAGTTCATTGGAAAAAAAGAAATTAAAGGCATCATCAAGTTAAGCAGCATGGCAACCAGCTGAGGCCTGTGTACATTTCCTTGTAAAGTGGTGCTTAAGGTGCAAAGAAAGGGCTCAGAAGGGCAGTTTGAGTGTTCTTGGCCTCTCAGACACACTGCATTAGCTCCATGTTTTCAGTCTTTGGGGGGAAATACCTGTACACCAGTTAAAATTTCCATTTGATACTCAGGGTAGAAAAAAAATGAACCTTTTAGAACTGAATTCAAAACAGGAACTGAGCTTTACACCATTTTTATGCTGTCAGTGCTGAAAGAATTTAAGTTTGCAGTAGCTACAGCTTTATTTAGGGAAATTATATACGATTTTATCATCCTGCAGTTTTTGGAATGCCCACTGAAGCCTTGTGAATAAAGCTGAAAGAGTAAAATCCAGATATGAAAATCAGATACCTTCACACCTGCCCAGGATTTCTGGCAGTTGATTTAGAAGCAATATCAGACATTAGGATGGGATTTAGCCCTAAGATTTAATTACCAACCCCTGTGTCAGAAATGTTATTGTTGGAATGAGGGGCATCACCTTTCCTTTTGCGAAACTTGTAAGTGTTTGGTAACTTTATCTTAACAACAATCCATATTAATGCTGTAACAGGAACCCTGGGGAGACTTTTCACAAGTGCTGCAGAGAGGTTGGACTTCTCTTCTGGAAATTGGCAGAGATCCCAACTCACAAAAAATGGGATAAAACCAGCGTGTCCTGAATTATTCAGCCTGTAAGTGTTTGAAATCCCTGCTTCCCTCTGAAACCACGGGGCACTGGACTTTTCCTAGCCTGCTTCAAAGTTCTGGAGGAAATAAAAATGTTACCCAAGAGATCCCTGTACTTTTAGTCAGTGCTGAAAACTTCTCTCCATGAAACCACCAGATGATGAATGGACTCCTTCTGGGGAGGGGTTTTTGTTAGTTGTTTTTATTTTATTTATCCTTTTGTAAAACTGATCTGACTGCAGCTAAAAAGCTTTGAGGGACACATGTAAAATGTATTCTGTGTAAGAACTGCCATCCTACAGAGTCCTTTGTGTCCCTGATGCTCCTTCATGCTGCACATTAGTTACAAATATGCTATTTACTTAAAAATAAATCAAACTACATATAAATCCAACTTGGTTTTTCACACAATAAATGTAAAGCACAAATCAATAATTAGACTATTTCAATGAGCTATTTTGCTTTTTATTTGCCTTTTTAGTCTTACCTAACAGCATCATCCAGTATGCATCACACTATGGGAATTTGGAGTCTCAAAAAACAGAAGTCCTCCCTGGTTTTTGTTTGTTTTAAGGAATCATTAATTTGAGGGAGTTCTGTCTCACTGAGCACTGTGCTAGTTAATTTAACTCCCAAACCCTGCCCTACTGCCCAAAATCTACTGTTGAGAATTTACTGCATTACTCAGACATTACTAAATATTTATTGTTGTGAGTAACTGAGCTTGGAAGGGCTGTGGGGTTTGTGAGGGCACCTGAGGGCTTTGGAGATCTCCTTTGCACAAACTGAGCTTCCAAAAGAGCCAACAGGGACAGGACTTCATCTGAATGTCCCTAAAATTCAACACATTTCCAGTTTGGGAAAGTTATCAGACTTGGGGTTTGGGGTTTGTTTTTTTGGGTTTTTTTTTTTTTTTTTTTTTGAGTTTCTGAGGTTTCTGGGCTTGAAATTTTACTGTAAACTTGGAAAGAAAATCTACATCCATTCACTCTTAACACAGAGTCTTATGATTGCTATCTTAAGCAAACAAAGGATTTCTAAACTAAATAAATAGTCAATAAAAAGTCAAAACTTTTTTCTCCCACCAAAAGCTGAAGCTTTTCAGAGGGAAGAAGAAGCCCTGAGAAGCAGTGGGGCATTGAGAATGGAAGAATTGACATGAAAGGTGTGAAATACTTTATAACAGTTTCTTTGCTCATTGCAAAACAGCATTTCTTACCACTCCAAGTAAAATACACCTTCTCTAAATGCTATTTTTATCTGCCAAACAGATCTCAAGTATTTGCTTTCTGACATTTTCTACTTACACTCCTCAAAAAGACACAGTTCAAAGAAAAACAGGATCAAAAAATCCCAGTTACACATATAGAACTATAACATCTGTTTATAGGAGTGTTGCTGCTCTTTTTTCTCTTCTTGTTTGATTTTTGTTTGTTTGCTTGCAGAATTTATTGCAAAATCCCAGAAGGGAACACCAGGAATCATTTTAAAGCACATTACCTTTGAACTTAACACAGGTGGAAAGACAAGAGAAGTCCTAGAATAACCATAAAAATTTCAACTTCCAGCAGCACTGATGCCAGACACATCCTTGTAGAAGGATTACACACAAATAATTCAGCAGAATATTAGTTTTGATGCAGGGGAAGCCCACCAAGAGCAGCAGGAGCTTTGCCAAGCCACACTTGTTACCCACAGTCCCTGCAGCTCCTGTGTTTGTCCATCTGTGGCCAGAGCAGCAAGGAGTGAATCCTGCCCTCAGTCTCTGAGTACAGCACATCAGTTATGTTAACCAAGCTGGACAAAAATGGCCAAAACTCATTTAATCTCAGTCAAGTGTCACAAGGACATCATTGCTCAGAACTACCTTGTTGGTTCTCAGGCCACACCAGAGTCACTCACACAGCCCTGGCTTCATTGTGCACACACAGCCACAGACAATTTTCCAGCTGCTGCTTTGACATCACAGTGGTTTAATTTTAGTGTTTTATAAACATTGTTTGAACAGCTTTGCTTTCCTGTGGCATCCAGACAGAAAATGCATTGTACAGGCTCAGAGCACAGTCCTGACTTGGAAAGCCATCAGGGAAACTCGCTCCACTTCTGATACAAGTTATGGATGGAAAATACCTTCCTTTCATGATTTTATCCTGTACATAAACCATTCCTCCAGTGATTACTGACATTCCCTAAAAAACTTCTCTGTATGACAGTGACAACAACCTGGTAGTCTCCTTATAAGGAAATATAGATTTCTATTACAGATATAAATTCATATCTGTACTGAAAAGAAACTACTCCCCAAAAAAACACAACTTGTGAAACACAAAACACTTAAAAAATAATTGTGATAATTGATTACTTAGACCTCAAAGGAAAATACTCTACTTGAAACACAGCACTACCAGACTTATAAGCAACACCTCCTGACCTTGAAGCACTAATTTATGAGTGGAGTGACAAGGAAAAAAAAAAGCACTGAAACACTGACACAGTGATTTTGTTTTTCAGTGAGAAGTCCATAACACTGGAGGGAATTTACCTTAACATTTTTAAACCTGGTTTCACAGAAGCTGCTCTGAACACAGAGTGTTATTCCCAGTATATGTGGAAAAAAAGTCATTTAAGACAACCTCAAACTCAACAGCAAGTCCTGTTGGGATCTGATAACTTTCATTTCCAGAGACAGCTTCTCTAAAACTCTGGATGAATTTTGTATTATCAGGGAAAACAAAAACAGGGAGAATTTATTTATTTACCACCCCTTTCTGCAGTTAAACCGTGCAGCAGGGCCAGACCCCACACACGGTGGGGAACCCTGCTGTAAGGATAATTCAGAATTTCAGTGACAATGTACGGGAAGGGCTGGAGGATGGAGCGCGGATTTCTGTCCAGGAGATGGAGCTGCAACTCCAGATACTTACACCGGGATAGAGATAGACCAGGATAGAGCCTGGGAGAGAAACACAGGGGGATAGAGCCCGGGAGAGAGATACACAGGGTAGAGAACCTGGGATAGAGCCTTGCAAGAGGATAGAGCCCAGGACACGGACTGGGATACAGCCTTAGACCAGGATTTAGCCCGGGATAGAGCCTGGGAGATATACTGGGATACACACTGGGACAGAGCCCAGGATAGAGCCTTACACTGGGATACAGCCCAGGATAGAGCCCCACAGGGGAATACACACAGGGATGCATCCTGGGATACAGCCCAGTGTGACGGTTGTCACAAGGGTTCTTGGGTGAAGGAAGAGACAAGAAGGCTGACTCTATTATTAAAAGGCTTGATTTATTATTTTATGATATATACATCTATTAAAACTATACTAAAAAGAAAAGGAAGGAAAGCTTTTCAGAAGCTTGCTAAGCTACCGAAGAATAGAAAGTAAAGAATGAAAACAAAGGAGCTCTGACTCTGAGAGAATTCAGTCTTGGATTGGCCACTAACTAAAAACATCCAAGATGGGCCAATCCAGATGGACCTGTTGCATTCCACAGCAGCAGATAACCTATTGTTTACATCTTGTT
>JAWWEY010000243.1:3930993-3977693 GCA_035582745.1 Loriotus luctuosus
CCTATTGTTTACATCTTGTTGCTGAACTTCTCAGCTTCAGCAGGAAAAATCCTGAGAGAGGATTTTTCATAAAAGAATTGTCTGTGACAGCCCGGGATAAACACCAGGATAGAGCCTCACACTGGGATGTACACTGGGATACAGCCCAGGATAAACACCAGGACAGAGCCTCCCACGGGGATATAACCTGAGATACCCACTGGGATGTAGAGCCCAGGGTAGAGCCTCACACTGGGATCTGCACTGGGATACAGCCCAGTATACACAGCCTGGGATACACATTAGGGATACAGCCCAGAAAAGGAAAGAAAAAAAATTCTTTAAGAAATTTCAAAGAAATCCAAAAGTTTAACCCAGACACCTAACATCTCTTGCTCAAAACTCATTACGCTCAAAAAACCCTCCCAAAAAAACCAACAAAAAAAAAATCAACCAAAAAAATACAGATTCTACCATGCAAATCTCCTGGAATTTTTGTGTATTTTTTCTGCCCCCAGACAGCCATGGTGACAACCCCACTGTCACAACACCCTCATATCCTTGCACTTGGTTCAGCCAGCCACAAGCAGCAGCACCAAACAAGGATCCACCTACAAAATTCTACTGCAAACACACCAAAGGAGAGCCAGGCAGAGCTCTTTAAACTGCTTTCGCAGGTTAAATCAGACCCACGCCCTCACCTATAAGGAATATTTTAATAAAGGCACTGGCAGATGTAATTTTTCCACCTTTCTCGTCAACAGTTTAATTTACAGGTGAATGACAAACCTAACCATCAATTTCCTCCCTCCAAACTACATCTTCAGTTGTTACTAGACTTTGCCCACCAGAAGCAATTTCATTTGAAAATATCTGACTCCATTAACTATTTCTTCCCAGAGCATTTACTAGACATAAATATCAAGAAGCCTCCACACACATCTATTGTGAACAGTCATTTTCCTTCCTCAAAGCTCACCCTTTGGGTAAATGCACACACTTCCCTCTGAAAAGATCAAGTATTTATCTACCAACCTAGCTCCAAGTGAGTATCAGCCTGCAGAAATGTCCATATTGTACCATTTATTGAGAAATTAAATCACTGCTAACTTTGATTGCAGGAACTACAAAAACCACTGTAGCAGCAAATGCATTCTACATCCAACTATATTAAAAATATATATATTTTTAAGTGATAATTTTCAACCAGGTAATTTTGAGCTGGTTTATCTCATCTCAGAAACATCAGAGTCACGTTTTCACAGTCAAATCTTAATTGTTGTGTTTTGCAGACCTGTTGACAAAGCCTACAGGAATTCTAATTAGCTGTGCTGCTGCATTACAGCTTCTGCTGATCTGCTGCTGTTCTCAGCATGGGCTCTCCTCGTGCAGCTTGCTCAGCCAAGGATGAATAGAACCACTGGAATCTCGGCTTTGATCCAACTTAGAAAACCTGTAGAATTTATTTATTGTTTTAATCGTCTATTTATTCATTCTCTCTAATTTTCCATCTCCAGTTCGCTCTGTTCAGAGAGGAAAAGAAAAATCTCGGTTCCTAAAAAAATCAGAGAACTCCTTTGTAAGTGTAATTTTGAATAATAAAGTATAGTAAAAATGAATAATAGCAATAAAGTGACAGCAATAAAGTAACAATAAAATAAAAGGGAATAAAAAGAAAGAGGCATTTAAAGTAATTACTCTGGATATTCAGACTTAGCGTGAATAGGGAGAATTCTAATGAGATGTTAAAGAACTACTTTCATCTGCTTTTTGTAATGAACTATCTCCCAGAGAAAGAGGTTTTATTACACTGAAATTTGTAATTTTAATATCTCTATTTTTACACTGAAGTACTCAATAGTTTAAGTTTTCTGGGAGTAATTCATGAAATGAACTTTCTTATCCATTTTGTGATCTACAGAAGGAGTCAGTCACGGGTGCTGGTTGAGCACAGTCCAAAGCTCTGCTCCCATTTTTCTCCCAGAAGTTACATAATTCACTCCCACAACGCCTTTACAGCAAAGGCAAGACACCAACTCCTCCTTTACACAATAATAACACCACAGCACAATCAGGATGAAAGGAAAACGCTGTTGAACCACCCAGCTCCCCCCAGAATCACACCCACCACAGAGGTGCTGCTTCTGCCTCTTGCTGACACAAAGAACAACAGCAACACTGCTCCAAGTAATTAAAGTGCTCAAAGCACTAATTACCAAAAACGCAGCAGAAAAACTGCAGCCTTTAAGTAGATTACAAAGTATCTGTATACTCAAAAAACCCCAAAATTGTCAGTGTGGTGAAGGGTTCCTCTGTCCTGCTGTGCCAGTTGTGCTCCCAGGAGCAGCATCCCCAGCCCAGCTGTGTGACAGACACCTCGGGCTCTGTGCAAACTCCCCAGGACCCCTCTGCCTGAAAAGTGAAGGGTGATTTAGCTGCAGGGGTGCCATTAACGTTAATGGGTGTCACATGGCCAAATCCCCATGCCCCACTCCAAAATATTCTATCTCTGTGTAATTGGGAATTATCTTCTCTGACCTGCCATCCTCTCTGCCTGCATGGGGAAGGAACAGCACAAAAATATTGCAGTGCCAGGGCCCTGCTGACAGCTCTGACAGGACACCCAAGAACTGACTTCCCACAGCTCCAACCATTTCTCTCTTGCTTTCTTAAGTCTTAGTTTCCTCCTCCAAGGTATTTTGATTGGTGAAAATAGATGGCATGTTCCTTTTCTTCCACAAAGAACACAAAATTATTACATTAATGGAAATGTTAATAAAAATAATACTGATTAAATGAATATTAATCACACATCCAAACTGAGCCATTTATTTCAGGTAACACCTCTACAAACCAAGCCAATCCCCACATTTTTGTGTGAAGCTGCAATATCACCAATGCATTTTCTTCACCTCCTCCGGGCAAAACCTCATTTTAGTTCTATGCTTTGAACAAAGAAACACTTAGTTTTTGGTTTTTCTAATTCTTCTCTCAACATTTATGTCTAAAGCGCACAGTCATTTTGACATGCATGTGGAAAATACCAAGTTAACACTTTTTTTCCCTACTGTCTCTTGTAAGGTGGTTGTTTTCTATAGAAGTCACATCATTGAAACCTCAGCCTCCTGTGAGAGCTCCCTGAGCAGCTACATCCAGGAACTCCTAAGAAGTTATTATGGAAATACTCCAGAAACATTTAAAGGACAGAGTTCCAGTAAAACAGCCAGTAAAGAGATCCCCACATTTTACATAAACTCAAAGTCACTATACTTTGGCAATGAAACAATTCTAATGGATAGAGTCAGCTCTAGAGATACACAGATTTTTAAAAAACTACCAATTTAATCACATATTAAAAATATTTTACCACTCTGTGCCACAGCTGTGACATTAATCTCGGCTAAGGAACTCTGCAGTCTCTACCAGAAGGAACAGAAAAATCAGAGAAATTAAGTCTGGTCCATCCCATCTGCAGCACAACTGAAGAAGAAAATCCAGCAAGGTTTAATTCTCTATTTGCTGCCTTCTAGACTGTCAACATTCTCATTTCCACAATGAGGGAGGTGTAGATATTTTATTTAAGGCTACTTCTCTTTAATGGACAGAAAAACAACTGAAATCTTATTCAAGACACAAAACTACCTGACTGTAAATAAACAGCAGCTCTGTAATGTTGGTGCTTTTATTTGTGAATGGATCTTGGAATTCCTTCTCCTCATCTTAATACAACTTATTTCCTGCTTCTATCCTTCCTCCCCTCCTTTTCCTGTCAACTATTGTTTTTTTTTCATATTGAACTTGCTGCCAAAACCCTCATTCTCTTATCAAGTAATTTAGCAGCATTTTGATTCCTAAATCCACATTATTACTTTAATCCCTTGCAGTTTTTATTTTTCTTACTTCCAATCCCTTTTATCTCTGTATCTGTCAATCTTTCAAAAAGCTCCCTAAGACAGGATTTTGTTATTCCTTATCCTTCAGGTTTCTCAGGTATTCTTTAAATAGCAAACTTGCAAACAGACAAGTTTTATTGCTTTCTAAGCACCATTATTATATTCCCCACTCAAAAAATAGCCTGAGAAGGTCATAATTGCAGGTGAACAAGTTTGTAGTTTGCACTTGTAGACAGTTTATCTCTGCTGATAGTAAAAAAAAAGACAATTTAACCAGAAACAGAGCTAAATTTTGCATCCAGAACTATTAATACACTTTATGCCCAAAGAGCCAAACTTTTGTCCCCCTCCATCCTTAGCAGAAATGCCAATTGTGACACCTCCATCATATTTATTTTTAACCTGTGAAAATTGGTGGAGATGTATCTCAGGATATGTTCAATAAGCACATTTTTCTTGCTGATCAGGGAAAAAAAAGTGAAGAAGTGTTGCAGTCCAATTTAATGATTAAAAAGCAGCAGATTACAACTGCTCTGGCTCACTTTCACCCTTCCTGCATGCTCCACAAGAGAACCATTTGGGAAACCACCACATAAACACATTTTTAGCTCAAAGTGAGTTCATGCAAGGAGCTGTGAATGTGTTTTAAAGCCACCCATGTCTCAAGCCCCCCCAGACAATTCCCAGCACTGCTCATTTCCAGCCAGATCCCTCCTCAGGGAAGGGCTCAGCCCTGTAATGAGGGGAGGACTCCTTGTCCTGTTTGCAATCAGGGGCACTGCACACCTCAAACTGCTCCAAAACTCCTGCTGGCTTTAGCAGCCCCAGCATTGCCTGGGAGGTACGCTGTGCAAGGAGCTCTTGCAGAAAAAAAAGACAATTTTTAAATTGAAGACAAGTTGCCCCTCACCACATTTGTCCTGGAGTTGCACAGTAAATTAGAAGTTCTACGAGTCTGTGTCACCGGCTGTAAGAATATCACTGACGTTCTCATCTCTGCATTCATCAGGGTTTAACAACTCAGGTTTGACAAGCAAGGAAAACAGCACTCATTTCTCATTACCATTAGGTGAAATACAAGCAAATAGACTGTCCAGGCAGGTAAAGTTCATGATTATTCCTCAACACTGTTTGCAATGAAGTCAAGTTAAAAAATGCTCCAATTGTGGCACTGCAAGAGTGCACAGAACGTACAAATCTCAAGGAAATTTCCTTTACTGTGCTCTGCTGCTGCCTGTAAAACTCCTAAGTAGTTTGTTTTAAATCTGCTGCTTCCAGACCATGTGGTTTGATGATGATAAGTAAATACCTGGAGGTTGTGTGTTCTGTTCTGTCCCTCCAGGGGAGTAACATCACTTGTTATTCTCTGTATCTTTATGGTTTGATGCCTCCCTTAAATTATTTTTCAAAAAGCAGAACCTGGTTCTACCTGCAGCAGGTTTTGCCATTATATATTATAATTTGATGGGTGTAATTAAGCATTTCACCTTTTTCCCTGTCTTCTGTCCTCCCCCCTTACCCCAGCACCACACACCTCTGTGACTTTTCAGCATTGTTCTCTGCTGACAACTAAAAACCTGCTGGTTTTACAGTTTCCATTACTTTGGTTGTTAAAACCAAACTGAAACACAGCATATGAAAATCTTCCCTTGATTTCCTTTGACTCCTAGCAGAACCTGAGGTGTTGGCAGGATGTGAGTTTGCTCAATAATGCAGGAATTTGAGCCAAACACGAGGCTGATTTGCAGTGACAATCCAAGTGACACAACAATACCTGTGCCCCTGAATCCTGGAATAAACCAGCCAGGGAACCTCCCCATTCTATTCCACTCTGCAAAGTTCATGGCACAACTCCTCTGCTGAGACTCCAAATTCTGGAAGGGTTTTTAACATGGCAAATTTAAGATATCCATGTTGAAACCATTGCATTCTGTCCCTGCTCCCACTCCAGTGGTCTCTGAGCTCCCAGCACAAACTCCTCCTGTCCCAGGGAATGAGGTGTCTGTGGAATGCAGATACTGATGAATTCAACTGCAGCAAAGGCTGGCAGAGCCTGCAGACACAATTATTCTCAGATCAGGATTTTTCATAACAATATCCTGAGCGCTCCATTTTTCAGCAAAGAAAAAAGGACATTTCCTCAGAAAATTTGATGGTCAATAGCAGCAAATATATCAGCCTAGATAAAGGCAGAAAAATCACAACATTTGGGCATCAAAATATGCAGAAACAGTATTTGAAGAAAATAATCTACTCATACATTTTCACTTAAATGGAAACTGTTCCTCCTGGTCATCCTTGTGGCGATCTCGATATAAATGACTGTGAGCTCCCTCCTCATTACAAAGCTGGTCTTTCCTGCAGGCCTCCCTTCTACTGAGCCAGCCTACAGCCCTCAGGAATTTACTTCCATTAGAAAAACTACACAGGACAGGAAGGGAGAGCTCCAGGAGGGAAAAAGGCACTTGGTAGAAACTCCCATCAAGATAAACTCTGTCCCACAGGAAAAGAGGAAAGCTGATCAGTGAGTGATCTGCAGCAGGGAGGAAAAGATATGAAAGGGTAACACTGAAAATTAATTTTTGTGCTGTTTTTAACAACTCAAGGAAATTTGTGCATTTTCCAGTTCTTTCTCCTTGACTTGCACAAAGCAGTGGCTGCCCAATGCTCACACACACAGTTTCCAACCATAAGTATTTCTGAAACTGGAAATGGAAGGATGCTCCTTTCTCTCCCTCTCTCAGTTTCATGAAATCACAAAATATTACAGAAGAATTCAAAAGCCTGAGCTGAGCCTAATTGAAGTTACTGAACTGGCATTATCTCACATTCTTTCTGAATTGTAAATTACTAATGAATGCCTTGAACAGTGTAAATTTAAGAAATGTTAGTTAGAGGTGATCCCAGAAAACTTAACTGCTGTCACACCTTTCTAGAATGGGGTGATGCACTTCAAGCCAGCTGTTATTCTTAGCAACAAATTAAAAGTGCGTGAGAAAGAGTCACAAGCAGAGTTAAAAGTTAAAAAGATCCTTCTTTGCTAGAGAAGAGGAGAATACCTGGGTGAAAGAAAGTGCTGACAGAAATGTCACAGAAAGTGCACTAATGACAGCAGCACTCCTGCCTCACCAGGCAGCAGAAAATGACAGCAATGAACACCAGGCTCTAACACTCCACAAAAATAAAGTAAAAAAAATAAAAAAGAAAACCTAAACCAGATTTAAATCAACTATATTTTTAACAGAGACGCTCATAATTGCACTTCAATCCAGCACCCAGAAACTTCTCCTTTTCCAGTCATGGAAAGGCATTTAACTTAAAATCTCCCCATGCAAGAAGTGAAAATCAACTGGTAAACCACATTTAGGAGCAAAATATCCTGCCACCCTTTAATCTGCATCTTATCCATGTTGAAATAAATGGAAATAGAGGGGAGTAATCATTAGGAAGAGTGATCTCAGAAAAAATCTCCTGTTTTACACCTCCACATAAAGCATCCTACGAGGTGTAAATGAACCACTCAAACTGCAATGGAGAGTTCTCACTTTCACCCACAAGTCTGAACCCAAACTATTTCTGAATTGTTTGTTTTGCTTTGCTTTCCCCTCTGGTTGGGGTGTTTGGGGTTTTTTGGTGGGAGAGGGGGCTGTTAACCATTTGGTTTAGGTTTTGCTTAACAAAGAGATCTTCATTGGCTTATATTTACATTTATTCTACTGGTTCCATTTAATGCTCTTTGTTGTCTCAGAAAAAAGACAGAAGACCAAAAGCACTGGGCATGCAATGATCCCCCAGGAGAGCTCCTGTCCCTCGGGGCAGCCTCTGCCACCACTTCTGTTCTTTGTCACTCCTGGCAGCACAGAACCTTTGCAGCAGCCTCAGTTATTAATTACATCAGCGAGTGATCAGCTTACAATTAGTGAATTAAAGTTTCATTCATTACGTCCTGGATTACCAGCTTTTAGTCATGAAAATTAAGGGTGTAATTCTTCAGCAGAAAGAAATGATCAAGCCAAATCCAGTAAGAGACCAATTTCATTGCCACCTCACTTCAAAGAGCACTTCTGTAGAAGAGAACGTGATACACCAGGAGCACATTTAACAACATCCCATTTCTACTCCAGCTGCTCCAATTATTTTTTTGTCTTTAGCATCTGGTAATACTGCCAATTTCAGCATTTCAAAACCAACATCATACCCTGACTAGGAACCTCTATTAATTTCTAATTGAACAAATTGATTCCAGCGTATTCAGAGATTTGCTAATTAAAATGACTGATGGTCAATACCAAAGTCATTTATAGTCCTTGTCAACATATTTGTCTTGCTCCTGAATGCATTGGGCACATTATGAGATATTAAAATGCATCAATGACAAACTTTGAGGAGATAATTGATGAAGCCTGTGTATTATTCACTGCTTTTGGAAAGAAAGCAAAGATCCTGCACATCATTCAAGGGAACAGAGTCATCCCAGCATCTCACATGGGATAAACATTATAAACCACCATGGAACCAGAAAACCCACAGGACAAAAGTCAGCAGCTAAGCCAAATGTCCAGAACAGCAAGGCTGGTGGCACAGCTGTGCCAAGAAAATTTAGGGATTTGTGCTCTCCCACCATAGCACAGAAAACTAAACTGTGACTACTACACTGTTCTGTGTGAAGGAAATTAAGGGAAAGGGAGCTGCTCTGGGTCTCAGAATCTTTCTGAGCAAAGCCAACTTCAATAATTCACAGTTTGAGAAATTGCAATTTCATTTTCATAAACAAAAATTAGAGCCTAGACTGAATTAATTTTATACTTCTGGGAAAATCAGCAAACAATCTTTTCTGCAGCAGACTGAAATAGGAACAACACTGTGCAGGCACTGCCACAACATGCCAATTACCATGGTGGGGTCTCTGCTGACATGTACTCCCAATTTTCAAAGCTGAAAGACCTTCAATAATGGTAATTAAAGATGCTCTAATGCTTAAAACCCTAAAAGCACCAGGGATGGGAAGAGAGATTAAACACTTTGCAGTGGCTTAGCACGGAGCTGATGTGGCAGAACCCAAGTGGGGTTTGGCACACTGGCAGAGCCCACGTGGCCTCATTTCCAGGCACTCTCTGGAGCCTCTGCCTGCCAAGCCGTGGCTGGGACCTCCTTGCACAGCTCATTAATCTGGACATGCCAAAAATCACAGCAGGGACTGCCCTGACAGCCTGCCAGGACAGAGAGCTGGGCTCCAGCACCCAGGATGGCTCCTTGGAATGTCTGAACTGAGGATGCTTCTAGCCCTTATTTGCATTTCTACCTATTACACCCTCAGCTTGCTCTGTGCTATTGAAAATGTGCATTCCAGGACCTTTTCTGTTTCTAAATTGGATAAATGGACTGATAGATATTAAATGATATCCTCAATGGCACAGCGAAACCTGATTTAAATCAGGAAAAAAAAAGCCAGTAGGGCAGATCACCAATCACCATTAGTTCAAGTCCTCTCTTTTAATAGAATAAGCAGCCTCTAAATTGAGAAAAATTGCAGTGGAAGTACAATGTGGTAATTGAGTTCATGTTGTAATCTCCTTCAATGCACCAATATTTCAATGCATTCAAAGGCAGAACACACCAAGGCATGTTTAACTTCTCTTCATATTCATTTTCTTTCACAGCAGCCAATTGAGAAGCCACACAAAAGAGCAAACTCCCCATGTTTGATTTGCTGGATGGTCACTTAGAAGAAAGAAGAAAATAATTAAATCTATTCACTTGGAATTTGTATTTATAATGTATTAATATCCAAAGCTCAGCCCTGGTTTTGCATTTGTCTTTCCACAAAGCAAAGTACAACCTGATTTTTATCACACTTTCTGCATCAAACTACAGAGATATCCCATACTCAGAATGGGCACAGACCAAATATAAAATATCTTCAGGGAAACGACACTGCATGATGTCACAAAATACTCAATTATTGGGCAGATAAAGACCCCATTTTCCAGTGTTTTCCTTGAGACAAAGAAAATCACATATTGTAAATTCCTTTGTGTAAGACCTGGGTGTCCCTGCTCCTGCCAGCTTTCAGAACAAAGGCTTCATTCAGAGAAATTCTGATAAGAACGTGAAAATCATTTATCAATTAAAAAAAAAAATCACTATTTATAAAATACAGGGTGTACAAGAGCAGCCCACCCGTGGATGTGACATTTAACTGAATGGACTCTGTGGGCCAAGGCTGCAGGTCCAGCCCTGCTCTGGGGTGCACAGGAGGTGCTCCTGAAACCACAAATTCATCCCCATGGACTCAGATTTAGGACCTGCTGAGGGAGTCTCTGCATTCAGGTGGCTTTTATGGGGTTTGAAATGTGTTCTTTCCACTCCATCAGCATTGGACAATGGGCATTCCATCTCCCTAATCAGAAAGGATTATACTTTAAAACCTGAGCTCTGCTTGTGCTTCACACTTTTAAAGAGATGTGACCATGTTGGTAGGCACATACAATATTTGATGTTTAAAGATCCTTCTTCAGAACAGTTTGTATTTGCCAGTTGTTCAGGGCAGTGAGATTTATTTTCACTAGGGTATGTTTGGGGGGAAAAAAAACAACCAACAAATCAAAAGCAATATGGTTTCTGATCTACTGAGTTTTCACATTATGTTGCAGTAATAGAATTGGGGGAGAAAATTTTAGAGCATAAGCTCAAAATCCCCATTTAGTGATTTATCTTTAAAACTGCACTTCCATTCACAACATGACAATGTTAAATCACAGTTTCTGAAATAATAAATTATAGTAAATCATTAAAATCCCCAGATAAACATTTCAGACATTGTTTCTAGCATATTTAATACAGTAAGTGGGAAAGAAAACTATGGAATAGTCACACTTGTACAGTTATTTTTGTTCTTGTGAATGGCCTTGCACAAAAAAACATACTTTGCTCCCAGCCCCCAAGTCAGTGGGCTGGAAAATAATTAAATACACAGGAAATCTTATTTCCTAGACAGATTTTCACCGTGTTCTCTGATTAAACATCTTCCTGCATCCCTGTTGATTCCCAATCACTTCCTGAGCAAGGAACTGATATTTTGCCAGGAGAAATTTCACACAGTTTGCCATCAGACGCTTCTCACACACATTAGACCGACTCCATTGCACTTGCACATCTCAGGAAAAAAATTCCTTCTGGGTTTTCTGGGCTAAAAATCCCTCCCAAGCTGCAACTCCCCGAATTCAAAAGGGAAAGATGAAAAACCACTGGTCATGAAGTCTCCTGCTGTTCCAATTCTTACTCCAAATCTGGAAAATACCTTGGCATAAAACCACAGCCCCATCTCTCCCTGTTTGGTGGCTGCAAAAAGTACCCCACTGCTTATTTTCCATGTTCAATTAAAGGGCTCAGAAATAGCTGACAAACCACAGCTGGATCCCAAGAAATATTTAACATTTAATGTTTCCTTTTCTTCTCAAACTTGATAAATGGCTCTGAGAAGTTCAATATTACAGAAAGAGCTACATCAGAACTTGTTGAGCTACCAGGCATTCTGCCTTTTTGCATTTGATCCCACACAATTAAAACATCAAGGTGACATTAAATTTTTATGGAGATTGATTCCCACAGATACTTCAAAGACTTTTTCCCCTTTACAAAGACATAATTACACTATAAAACCTTTCTTTTCTAAGAAAGTCAGGCTTTCTACATAGAAACTGTTGCTGTTTGCCTGGATTAAAGCAGCTGTTCTAAAATTTTAAGAGTTTATCATCAAAATCTCATTTTTATTAAACAATTAAGCATATTGTTCTATCATGTTAAGGATAATAATAGAAAGACTGCTGACAGAATTACCTATAGCATCCCTGTAGCCAAATTTGTAGATTGGCACAAGATAAATGGACTGAGCTCCTCTGAATGGGCTGGAAATTGTCCAGGCTGGACAAATGAAAGAATTTTAATTCCTATCCTTAATCCAGCTGCCAAGCCATACCAGTGGCATGGGTGGCAGTGTTTTCATATGGGCAAAGCATATACATAATTTACCTCCTATTTATCACCAACAAGTGCCAGGCAGCAGAAGAAATTGTACTCAGCTAAAAACATGGCCTAAATATTAGCTATTAAAATAAAAATAATTAGAATAAATACTTTAACTGCCTGTGTAAAGTCCAATTACAGCTGTAGAACCACAGAAATGGAGTGGTAAAGCTATTAAGCACTAATACACCATTGTACTTACTACAAACAACAGAACAGCTCAATTAATTCAGTTTAATTACTGCAAACCAGTAGAAAATGTATCAATTTACTACATACTAAGTCAACAGCTTAAAGCCCAGCCAAACACTGATGCACAAAAACCCACAAGAGATGAACAAGTGATAAAATTCTACTCTGAACAAATGAGCAAACAGTAAATGCAGTAACATTTCCAAATTCTCAAAGCTCAGTTGGGCAAAGGTAATGAGAGAAAACTGATTAAGCTGAATTTTCTGTTAAAGAAAGGGTGGCTTTGGTTTTGTTGTTTTAAAAAGCTTTCTATAGTGTACAAATACAGAAGACTAATATTTGGTATTTCAAGCCAAAACCACCAGTTCTTAAAACTTTTAGTTGTCACTTTGATTCATTAAGACTGATGAACGTTGTTATTGATTTTGGGCAGTAAAATCCTTTAAAGCAGCTGCACAAAACAATCAATACATTTGGGACTGCTTTTCCCACAGCACCTCTGTCCACCACAACCTCCTGTTCCTCCTCCCTCCCCCAAACTCTCCAGCTCTATTTTCAGTCTGGCACATGACAAATTTGAATTTTATTTCTCCCACCTCTGTAATAGACAGCAAAGTGTTGAATTTAAGTTAGTTCAAGATTTTCTTGAGACAAACACAACTTTTCTTTTTAACAGAAAGACTTTTTAAAAAAGTATTGATGCACAAATTTGCATCCCAGCTGCAATTTGCCTACATTCCATAAAATAAAAATTTTAAAAAAAACCCCACAACCTAATTCAGCAAATTCAGTTTTTTCAGTGAAATTCAGGGCAGGGACTAAAAATCATAAAAAGCCCAAAAGAAAAAGAACAAAGGGGGAAAAATGCACACTGAATTGTGATTCAGGGTGGATCACGTCACACACAGAAGAACATCCTGCCTACAGAATTTCTAACACTGCTCAACAATGAATTTCTAGAAAGAGATTTCCAGGTCATTGACCCACCTGAAATTAAAACCTGGTCCTGAATTTGACCTTTTCTACAGCAAATACTCAATTCTGAGCTCAAACTCAGGAAGACCTCTTAAACAATTCCTTAACATGTCTAGAAAGGTAAAGCTGGGAGTCAAATTCACTGACAGTTGTACCCAAAGAGACACAAAACAACCCTGGACACTTTGTCACCCTCCCAAAAACCCTGAGAATTTCCTGAGAATTGCACAGAGGCCCAGTCAGTCCTTGGGCTGGATCACCACGAGCTGATTTAATATTCTTTGTGAGGTGAAACTCAGTGTAATCTGTTTATTAGAGCTCAAACAAAGTCCCAGGAGTGTCAGCACAGAGGTGTGGGTGCAGTCAGGGCTGCTCACTCCTCTTGCTCTTTGTGAGAACAGCTCTGCCCTGGCTGTATTTCAACTATTAATGTCAGAAACCAAGGGCTTGGCTCCATCAGCTGTGGGAGAGCAGCTGCCAAGGTGCCACCAAGGTCCCCCAAAGCCACCCCTGCCATGGCCAGGACCTCCAGCAGCACCCAGGGCCATGGCTGTGACTTTTCTCACAAAAACAACCCAAAAACCTCACAAGCCACCTCCCACAGCCCAGCCAACCAACTCCAGGCCCCAAAGCCAATCCCAACCCCAACCCATCAGCTGCTCCCACTGCCACACTCTGGGCACAGCTCCAAATTTGGCAATTCTAAAGCAGAAAGGCTTTGGTGCCACAGCAGCACAGTGCCTGCAGTGGGTGCTGATCCCAAACTGACACTGACAGCACTCCTGTGATCTGAGACACCACAGAAAACGCTGACAGAGAGGAAACAAGTGACAAAGACGAGCAGAAAGACCTGAAACCCTGAAACACTTCGTTGTATCCCACTCAGGTTACTCACCCCAGCAAGCCCAGCCCACTGCGGAGCCAGCCGTGCAAGAAGTGACAATTCCCTGACATTTAACCAGAGTTATTTATTCTGAGTGGTGTCAGTGGGAACATCTGTGCTTGATTTGAAGCAGCATTTTGTCTCCTGAAGCACTGCAGCAATCACAAGGCAAGGCTGGAGAGCTAAACATCAGCTCTGGGAGGGCAAAGCTGAAAATTAGAACTATTGGGCTCAGATCAGGATGTTTAAAGAGGAACAGTTGTCTCCCACTGAAAAGTCATCTTAATAATTCAAAATATGCTGTATCTCTGAGGGTGTAATGAAAATAAAGAGTTTGCACACAATATAAAAGACAGGGGAAAGGATTCCCTCTGCTTTGCAGATGCAGACTTGTCCAGGCTACAGCTGTACAAAGGAGAGAGAAAATCTTTCACCATTGCTTCACCAAGGGGATGAATTTTATATCCTCATTAATAACATTTGATTCTGGCTGATCTATTCTCCTCATCTGCTCTCCTCCTTTGGAACTCTTAAAATTCCGTAAAAAACTCTCCTGTCTAGGCTGGAATATTGATGGAAATGTGTATTTTATTTTTTTGTACTATCACTAACCTATTTTTCAGTGCTCTCTAAAGTAGGCAACCCAGAAGTTTTGTTATGCAAATTCCAAAAACAATGTCACACCACTGGGATGTCAAAATGGAATTCTCAGTAATAAATATGTTCAAGTCAGCAATGATCTCAAAGTCATTCTTCAAGATTATTCCACTAATCATTTGCAATACATTAGAGGTAAGTCTAATGTGCCATTAAACATTTGCAAGAAAAAAAATTACTTTCACTGAATACATTACCCTCTGTGAAGTATTTATTCACAATGACCCAGTAAATTTCACCACTTTTTTTCCCTACCACATTCAAAAAGCTGATTATGGCCAGTGGGAACAAGGTACAACAATAATTCCAGAATGCCTAAAGCACATCCACTCTGTTTCTTGTTTCTCCTCCCAGTAATCACTGCTACTGTCAGGATTTGGTTTATTGGCTCACATGAGCCTGTTTCCATCTCCTAACTGCCATGCTAAGATTTATTTTGATTCTTTCAAACCTTATATAGAGGTCAAAAGAAGATCCAAAAGTCTGACACGCAGCATTTTGTGAGCAAATTGCCTTGCTGAAGGCAAACTATGCAGCCCTGTCAACCTTGCTGCTCCCTTGAAACACATCCACCAACTTCTTTTTTTAATTACTCTTCTAGTGGCAGAACCATGGAGCTCTCCAGTAACTGCACACCTTCACAGCTTTTTTATGTGCAGTGTTAATGCCTGAATTCATACCAGCCTCCACATTTGTTATTAAAAGTTCCACAAATATATTGCCTTGGAATTATTACAACCTCAGGGATTTAGAAAATGTCACCAAAACATTCAGGTGCTGCTGCATGAGTTGAATTTTCCCATTAACCACAATAAGAATGTATTAAAAGAAAATTAGCAAGGAGACTTAATCAGGAATATACATATCATAAACCATCACCATCCTGCCTTTGTGAGACTTCCTTGGAAATCAACAATATTCCACTCATTTTAAATATAATTTATTTTCTCAGCACAGAGATTCATTCCATGCTGTACTAGCAATCATTTTGCACTCTGTGGTTCTCATTTTTAACTTCTCCTTGCTACCAACAAAGAACTTCCAAAAACTTCTAGTAAAATGTCATTTTGGGTTTCTTTGATGGTGTTGAGCACTAACAGCTTCAGAAAACCCTCGGGGATATCAGCAAGTGTTTCATAAGTTTAGCAGCTGAGTTTTCACACCAGGCTGCATTTTCTGTCTTGTAATCTAAAAAGTCTACACCTGCACAGGATCATCAGTTTCTGCTTTCCACTGAGCTACCAGATGAAAACCCTTGTTCCACAGCAAGCAGTAATGACACCCTGTCCTTCCTGCAGCAGCACAGTGACACCTGGCATGCCTCAAACTCCTGCAAATCCTGGGCAGAAATCCTTGCCAGTGCAGCAAGGATAAAAGAACAAAATCTCTGCCACAACCAATTTTTAAGTTTGAAGGTTAAACATGAAATAAGATTTATTTTTTCATATATTTTTAAATGGACGAATGTCAGTTTGAAAACCTGATATCAGCTGTTTTTTCATACAGAAGCAAATAAAAAAAATAATTGGCAAAGACAAATCCAGAATTGCTTCAGGACACATTCAGGAATGGAATTTCCATCTCTGTGAATGGAATTCACTCTCCATGTTCCTACTCTCATACTGCACAGCTGATGAATTCCATCCTTGTACCAGAATGTATTTACAAAATCAACTCTGGCCCAGATGGAGGAATTTGGACCAAATCTTATTTTTTAGTCAGCAAAGAAGTTGGACATTATAACACTTCACTAATATTTTACTTGCCAATATCTGAGTTCAAGGCCAGCTACAGAAATTGTGTATTTTTTAATATCCAGTGATTGGAAATTACTGTGAAATGTCCATAAGAATTTGCTTCCAGAACAGAACCCCCCTCTTCCAACTCAACACACCACCCCAGGTTCTGCTGTAGAGGACTTTTCACCGGGATCTTAAAAACTCCAAAGAGCAAATGTTTTGTGTTTAGTCTGAACTTTAGCTTTGGGTATTAGTAAAGGACATGCAACATCTTAAATCAGCCAGACAAAGTGTGGCACTAAATAAATTTAGGTGAGAAATCAGAAGGGAGTTTTTAGCCATTGGAAAGAGAAAGCTTTGTAATATCCTTGCAAGTGGAAGACAACAATTAAGCTACTTTTAATCAGCACAACTGATTTATTTTCATCCAGACAGAGCTCTTACACACACAGCTGACTAATAGCTAGAGAGAGGCAAGCTAGAAATGGAAAGAAATTTCACAGCCAATGTTTCCAAATTTTTCTACCCATTCATTTTGGAACAAAAGGATTTGTGTGTCTGTGCTCCATAAACAATTCATCAATTCAAAACAAATAAATGCAGTGTGTATATTTCAAGCCTGTGGTAATTTTGAAGTAATTTCTATCATTTTAATTTAAAAATATCTTCTTAGAGATATTTATGATTAAGTATCAGCTGCAGTTACTTTGTGCAGAAGTGGAAAAAACATCTGTTACTGAAAAACAGACCTTGAGCATGCTGACACAGTGGGAATCACAGTGAATGCGATGCAGGAGAGAACCCATAAATCCTGTCCAGGACAATACCCTGAAGTTTCTTGAGCAATCTCCAAACCAGAAATGATTGCCCAAAACATCAACATCAGAGTTCTGGCCTTTACTGCATTTAAAACTTCCTCATGTAAACTGAAAAAGCTTTAATGGGGATCCACATCTATGTTCATTTTGTTCTCAAACCCAACCAGGTGTTAATTTGGCAAAACCTGGAGACACAAACCACATGACTCTGTCAGTCTTCACATATTCACCATTTCTGGGTGGCCTTGCAGACTGTGGCTCCCACTGGCTGCAAAGTTTGTGTGAGGGGATGCAGAAATTCATCCAGGATATAAAAGAGACTTTGTCACAGATGAGGAACTTCCCCACCTTCTATCCCTAACTGAAATCTGATATCATTGCAGCATCCTTCAAGTATTAGATTGCATATTTTCTATTTTTAATTATCTTTCTTCAATAGTCATAGGAGAGGGGTAAAAAAACCATGGCATCTTGAGATAAGTATATGCGACTGATTAAAAAATCACTTTCAAACAGATGAGAAAAAAATTGTTCCCAAATTCTGAGTGTTTCACAAGTTGTGATTCCTCGCCATCACCCAAAAAAAGTTCACCAGGAAGAAGTCAACATGTTCCATTTCCAATATGAAAATATCAAAAAACCACAGAAAACAGAACAACAGACCCAATGTTTTGAAACAACATTCAAACAAATAGCAAACAAAGACTCTCAGTGAAACTGAATTTACCAGATATTCCATTCTTAAAAATTTTAGATTTTTAGTTTTGTTCAAGTGGATTAAAAAAAACCCTCAATGTAAATCGAGTACAGCATCAAAGGTCATTTGAGAATGAAATTATTCTATTACATAACTTTTTAAGGTAAGAGTTGAGAAATATCTTGAAAGCACAAAAAACTTCAGCATGTGAATAAATTCCATATCTTAGAAGCTGGAAAATAACTCAGCAGGACTAGAGCATCATTTTTTTCATGAAAGATGCTTATGTAATGAAATGCACACTGAACACAAAACCCTTCTTTCCCTTCACTTACAATTGCTATCCAAATGTGTCCCACAGGATTTACTCATGAAATCCTTGGTGATCCTCTCTGAAGGCAGGACAGGACTGATGGCACAAGGTCTGGTTCTGCAATAAATCTGACTGAATTGAACAATGGCCAACTCATTTTACAGCCACTGTTTCCATTCCTGTGAGATGTGAAGTGTAATTGAACATGTAAAGTGTGGGAGCATTCCAAAGCAGGGGTGATCTGTTCTGCTGCTCCCAAGCACAGGATATTGCAGCCCTCAGGCTGAAACTAAACAATGGCTGGAAGCAGCAGTCAGCAAAAGCTCTTCATCATCCCTGACTCTAAGAGGTATTCCCAGACTTAAGTCAACAGTTATTTTATTCAGGTTATAGATTTACTTCAGGCAACTTTTTATTTTTAATGCTCACTGGCGCTTTTCAGTGTAATCAACTGGACACACTACAGATCTAATTTAAAAAATAAACCAGAATTTATTTCTAATTGGGTTCCTCTTTCCTGGCTTGGGACTCCTCTTGAGGTCACCCATGGCATGGAGAACTCTGAAATTGCTGCTAAGTGAGAATTGCAGGGCACAGCCAGCTCTGCTGCCCTCCCATCTGGCAGCTTTAGAACCACAGCCACAGACCCACAGCCCTTCCCTCCCCTGGCAAAAAGCAGAAATTAGCTATTCCTGTGAACTGTATTTGATTACTTCCTCCCAGCTACCTGGGAGAGAACAGGACAAGAACAGCATTTCTGCCATGACAAAGGTTTGCAGTCTGAATCCCGCCGAGCTGCTGCACTAGAGGGCACGATTTAGCCAAAAATGTGCTTTAGGAGGCAGAGACAGGGTGGGGGGATGGAGGAGCACAAAAAGCTTTC
The DNA here is from genome assembly GCA_035582745.1 of Loriotus luctuosus. Lineage (NCBI taxonomy): Eukaryota > Metazoa > Chordata > Aves > Passeriformes > Thraupidae > Loriotus > Loriotus luctuosus. The sequence continues at coordinate 3,950,048 of JAWWEY010000243.1, forward strand.
TCTTATAATGCAAGGAAAATGGCCAGCAAAACGTTAAAACTCGTCTTATCAGAATTATCCATTTCATTGTGCCTAAAACAAGACTACAGCCAGGTTTTTTGGAGAGGGGTCCCTCTGCCTCAGCACCCTGAGCCCAAGGGGCTGGATGAGGGAGGATAATTGCTAAAGTAAGGTTTAATGAAGGCGTGGCTCAGGAAAACCTCCCCAAGAGCCCCGTGCACACGAGCACTCAGGGAAAGAGCAGAAAGAATGTCTTGGGAAAGCCAGGATGAATTATTTGGGGTTTGCATTGCATTTGCCAGCTGCAGTGTGCTGTTCCCATCATGACATTTCACAGCCAGCAGCCTAAAAGGCACCATTCGCTTTTCAATCAAAAGGCACCCCAAAGGTGTCTAAAATCAGAAGGATATTTAAATACAGCCTTTGCTGCCTTCCTCCTGGATGTGAAACCACCAAAACCTGGAGGAACACAGCACCTTCCCCGGAGCCTGCACGAGAACAAACCCTGCAGCAATCCCTGCAACTCCCTCACCTCATTTAGCCCCACTCCAGTGGATTTGCCATCCAAAACCAAACCCAGTGACTGGATGGATCATCCCTTCCAAGTGCTACATCAACATCACCATCTCCTCTGCAAGCCCTGTGATGGGCACATCACCAGCAGAGACTGAACTGCTCCACAGCACTGAGCTCATCTCAAAGGGATTTTGGTGCCTTTAAAGCATTTCTGGTTTTCAGCAGGCAGATATGAACAGCAGCCAGGGAAATCCTGCAGTTGGTGCAAATGGAATTCAGCAACACTCAGTGTCAGGGATGGCACCAGGAGAGGAGAGCATATTTTCCCAATAAAGCAATTTAACCTCTGACTCCCCAGCTTTAAGGCAATTGTGTTGCCTAATCAGCCACTGCATCTCTGGGTCGTCTTCCTGCAGCTGCTGAAATCATTAGTCAGGGAATTGGTGAGGAAGCTGTGGAAACTCACAGTAACAGCAGGGAATAAAAGTCTTTAATGGTGATAACTCGCATTGGAAATGACAATTTATGGCTTTTTACAGCATGTACCATAATTTATGGCATGTTGCATGCTGATGTAGATGTCTAATGAGTGTTGTAGGAAGCCATAAATCATCAGTGTTTCCAACTTTCCATTAAAACCTCATTTATTACTCTGCTCCAGAAGTAAACCTGACAATAACCACACCCTTGACTTGCTTTATTAAAAGATAGATAAAAGATAGAAAAGGCAAGTCTAACTGCGGCCTCATGCAGGATTAATACCAAAACCACTCTCCAATAAATACAACAGAATAAAAAACCAGATGAGACTCCGCTAAGAAATACATTGACTTGCCTGATCTTATTTATTTTATTAACAACTGGGGGAATGCACAAAGAAACATCTTACCACATTTATCCTCTGAAATGGAACATCTCATTTAAAGACGCAATATAAAAGGGAAAAACAAGACAGGCATCCTGTCTCCAGAGCAGCAAAATTCTCCCCACTGGTGACTATCTCCAAACTCAATCTACTATTAGAGGGTAGTGGAGTTGTAGGACTGATAAAGGTAGAATTCAGAGCTGAAGACCCAAGCTTAAATAAGTAGATGTTACCCTAAAAAAGGTCTTACAATTGAGAAGAGAAAATTTTAAAAAAATTGAGAGGTTTCTGAGGAAATACAACATTGAGCATTAAAAATAAAAAAAGAAATTAAAATTAGGACAAGTATGCTATGTCTGACTACTGTTTTAAGGTTTGCCTGGGCTTTTTGCTTTGAGAATCATTTTTTAAGTCTCTGGTAAGTATTTGTCTTTTTCAAACCAAAATCAACTGAAATCTCCTGTTTCAGATGAGATGTTTTAAGTCTCACCTGGCATTTTATTAAGGAATGTTCTTTCAATAGAAATTCTCAAGGACAACTTCTGGTCAAGCTCTCAGAACAATTAACAACCTGTAGGTCAGTCTAACTGCATAACAACACAGATATTTACAATTTCTTTTTAGACACAGTACTGATGGCTCATACATACAAAAAGGCATTTATCCATAAACTCAAGTGCAATTAAAACCACTGAGATTATTCCAACCATAAAACAAATACATCTGGTTTATGTTTTAGCCTTAAATATGTGATTAAGCAGCACAACAGCTGGGTTTCAAAAGTGTTCATTTTGTTTGTGTTTAAGATTCCCAGGACTCCCTGCAGAGGTCACCCATCTGCCGAGGGGATAAAAGTCTGCAACACCAAAAGGCAAATTCTGCAGAACTGGACACACAGCCCATGCACTTCCTGCCAAGATCAGCCCAAGAGAGGAAACTAAACTTCCATTTTTCTGTTACTGTGATTACATCACACTTGCATCCCAAATAGGTAAATACAACAAAAGCCATGAAGCAATTTGGGTTGGAAAGACCCTGTTGAGTTCATCTGGTCCCACCCCAACCTCAGAGCAGAGACAGTTTCCAACAGGGTCACCCATATGCGTTTTATACTGCCCAGACCTTCTTCTAAAGTAGATAGAGGATAACAAAAACCATTAGCCATGAAATAAACTCTGTGCTGGAACACTTTATACAACAAAAGACTACAATATTTCTGAGCCTTCTCTCAAAGCTCTAACAGAAATGTGTAATTCGTGGAGACAGAATGAAAAGCACCCTGCTAGATCCAGACAGATTCTAATTCATCCAAACCAGATTCCCCAGATCTGCATTAAGCTAAGAACCTTCAGGTTATCCCCTGACTGCAAGAACAAGCAACTCAGCAGCTTCCAGAGGTTTCTTTTGTTGGGAAATGCTCAGCGCACCTCCTGAGGCAAATTAAACACGTTTGTGTTGAAACGTGAAGAAAAGGAAAAGTAAATAAATGAAAGAGCAACACCTTGGGTGGTGCCCTGAAGCCACAAGTTCCACAAGGAGGTATCACAAGCAGGTTCCTTCACATCCTCACACCAAAATCCCTCCTGTGAGCACCACATGAGCCCACCCTGCCACCCAAAGAACTCTGCAACATCCACAAGGCAATGCTGGGGCTGCTCCTTGCCCACCTCCCAGGCAGCTCCACTCACTGCCAGGCTGTTCCACCTCTGGCATTCCTGCCCCCAGCCAGGTGAGTCCCCTCTTAACCAACACACCATCTCCTCCCTGACCACAGATCTGAGTAGCTACAAACCAAATTTCCCCTCCAATTTTCCCCAGGACCAATGAAACCCCAGCAGGTTGAAAACTGACAGCAGCCACAGCCCAGGCTTTACCCAGGCTAAAGGACTCGGCTTGAAATTCAGCTCATAGTGATTTCTTTTAAAAACACAGCAATTATCTCACATTTTCTTCTGCTAGCAAGATCTGGAAACATGCATTGGAGGGGATAAGGTCAGAAATGGTTCTGAGCTACAAACAAAATACAGTGCTCTGTTGCCATCTTATCACAGGGGTTCCACACTGCTGTCTCCTTATCACAAAAGTTCCATACCTGCTTGGTGTTTCTCATGGGCAGCTCCTCAGAGCACTGATTCTTCCTTCTTCACAAAGCAGCCAACTAACCCCAGTTCCCTTCTCATCACCACCCCACTCTTTTATAGCATCTTCTTCTCATTGGGTACACCTGTGGCCTCTTAAAGTCAGGCCTGTTCCCAATCTTTGATAATTGGCCCAGCTGCAACTCCTTAGGGGTGAGATTACTTTCTAGAATATCTTTATTTTCTTATACTCTATCACCCTGCACACTCTCAGCAGAGAAATCCTTAGGAATCCTGCATATCTCCAAAGCACACCTCTCAAGCCCTGGAGCATTTCAGCCTGCTCAGCATCGATAAAACTTTGAGTTTCTGCTGACACCTTCCAAACAATTCTCTCTCCCAAAAATCCCATCCCATGCAAAGCCACAGCCAGGACTGATCCCATATTCTGAAAAGCCTCTGAAGTTCTCCTTGCACAGCTGCCACTACAATGCTGCACCAAGAGCAGAAGCAGCCAGAATCTCTTAAGTTGCAATCCTTCCCACCATTTTCAATGCTTCAATGATTTCATGGGGGGTTTATCTACCAAAGGTTCAGCCTCTGCCTCTTAAAGCACAAAAGAGCAGTAGCTGCTCTCAGTGAGAGTTGTTTAACCAGCACCAAGACTCTTGGATGGGAGGAGAAAGCAAAAGCAGGAACAGCCAGCCCTCCAGCAAAGAAATTGAAAATTAATATATTTTTATTGAATAAGACAATCCCTGCCTGAAGCAACACTTGAACATTGTGGAGACACTTGAGGAAATTACCAATAAACCATTCAAGATCAGCTCTCTAGGTCTGAAATAGAACTCCCAATAAGAAGTTCAGAGTCCAATTAATCAGACCAAAGAATTCTAATAATAAAATCTTGAGAGTGCAAACAAATCTGGACGTGTCACTTATTTGCTCTTTATTCTTCCTCTGCTCATAGAGGTGAGTTTTCCACAGGCACAGAGTTTCTTCCATTTCCTAAGTTTTGGCCATTAAAATTAGAGATTGCATTGATAAATGTGCACTTTAAAAAGTATTAACCTCATTAGGGATAGGTGCAATTTACTGCAAGGCAGAATTTGTGGCCAAAGCCCCTTTTTTCTAATAAGGTTGGGAGATTTACACCAAGTCAAAGTCAACTAATGAACAATTCAGATAGTCCTTTAACTCATCCAGCTTTAACTCCTTCAGTAACTCCATGTCAAAGTCCTCAGAATGGTCAAATGCAAAAGACAAAGAGGAAAAAATTGCATTTGCATTTTTCAGTTCTTCCAAGTATTTATAGTGTTGTATATGAAAGAAAAAAAGCTGGAGGAATATTTGACTTGAACTTAAAACCAGCATTTCAGTCATTAGGAATGAGTCAGCACTCAGTAGGAAGATTTTAGGGTGCCAGACCAATCTCAAGATCTCTGTGTATTTATTTTCACATTTATAATTAAGGGCTGAGACAACACTAAGATCCTCTTGGTGATGTATGAGCTGTGTGAGATTGCATGAATGGAAATCCAAGAAGCAACAGGCATGCACTCCCTGCAACACCCAAATCTATCTGCAGGAAAAAAAATGGTGATGAAAACAAGCAGAATTTTTAAAATTACATTTTCCCAAACGGAATAAAAAAATATAAACAGAAAAAGTTAACTCACTCTCGATTAATTTAAAACCTCACTCCCTTGGAAATTACTAGTTCTGAAGGAAAAAAAAAACCTTGCTGAAAATTTGGCTTATGCAAAAGTCATTAAAATTAATGAGAATATTTGATATTTATTTCCAAGGAAGAAAAATTAAGTATTTTTTTCTGCATGAGAAAAATCTTCAGTCTCCCAGGAACAGGGTTAAGAAATAAACTATCAGGTATTGGAAGTCTCTGAATCAAATTCCAGCTTCAAATCCTCACTGAATTTTCCCCAGCTCTTTTTATGAGTTACCTATTTACATTGTATAATAAAAGTTGTTTTTCAGCACAGTAAACTTTATTTACCCTGTTCTTTCTGTCTAAGAAAATATACTCCAGCCCCACACTGCAGCACATCGTTTCCATCATAAAGGATGTAGGTCTGGTAAAGGCAGAAATTGATTTTTACTTTCCTGTGACCAGAGGACATTTCAAATGGCAGGTGCCCTGCACCCTGCAATATTCAGAATTGCTGAGGTTGTGCTGTGCCCACTGCTCACAGGGGACCCAAAGGCCAGGCACGTGCAGCTTTTGAACTGAAACTTCTGCCTTTTCAGACTACATCAAAAGTGAAACAGGCCAGAATCCAAACACACTGATTGCATGTCTTAGGTGTTATTTTTGTCACCAAACATTCCCAGCTTCTCACAAGAAAGAAATTATATTTATGACCCCAATCAGAAAAGAAGCTGCCAGCCAAACTCAGCTATTATTTACTTTTTTTTTCCCTTGGTGAATATTTGCATCCCAGCACTTTACCTCATCCTCTTTATTCCTCTGCTGCTCACCTCAAAGTCAATGGTTTATGTCTTGCTGCTTGTGTTGGTGTTCAGGAACACATCATCACAGAATGATTCCATGCAGGTGCTTTTATTGAAGAGCTCTGGGTGCCAGGGGTGCAGACCCAAATCTGACCCACCATGGTTGTGAACTGAACATGTTTTATATTCGATCATTATATAACTTACATATTAATTATTAAACTTACATTGTTGTGATGTATACATTGATTTCATCCAAGCACGGACCTCTTGTGATCCCCCTCAAACCCCTGACATAGTTTCACATGATTCTTTAAACAATAATTATATCTGATCACATCTAACAATTACATCATTTAGCATATGCTTACACACTTTCATATACTGCTTACACATTTATATACTGGTTACACAGGTGCAGTTTCACATGATCTAGCAAACACAAGGTCTAACATTTCCCAGGACCAACCTTTAACATTTTCCCAGGGCCTACTAAGCCTAACTTTCTTTCTAGCTCCCTGAATTTTCTATGATTTTAAAATCTTGTACTATCACTTGGAATGTCACATCTCAAAGCAGGGTGTGAATTAACAGCCAGCCCCTCTGCAGAGGGGCAATTTTTCTCAGATCTGTAGTGGAGAGCAGCCTCCAAGAGATGGAGAGGAGTGAGGCTGGGACAGGGCTGCACCAGGAACCATCACTGCTGAGCATCCTCCCAGAGAGAAAGGATCCTGCTCAGAGCAGAAATCATCACCAACACTCTGCAGCACCAGGAGCTTGGCTTAATGGGGCTTGGAGAGTGCTGTGCATGCTTTGGGCACCAGCAAGAGAACAATCAGCATTTAACTGAGCTCATGAAATTCAGTCTGAGCCAGGACTTTTCTGTTCCAGGGAAAAGAGGATAGAACACAGACAGGTTTAATAATATTAATTAATGTTTGTCTTCCTGTTCTGTGTAATATATATATATTTATCTTTATACACTGTGACACAGATTTTAATAACTGGGAAATCTGCCTTCAGATCTTGCACAAGAAGGATATAACAGAACTAAGTCTAAAAAGGTTTTCCAGAGTTAATGAGTATATTTGAGAGGGCCACAGATATAATTCACCTTGATATAACCAAGACTTCTCTGCTGTTAAAAATATAACTCTAAAACCAAAGAATATGCATTGATAATGACAAAAACTTTATATTTCCAGAATTCTTCCTGCAAAGTCACTTTGAAGAAAGAAGAAACATTCCTTAAAACCAAAGGCAAGAATGTTATCATCATAATTAATGGACCCTACAAAAGGAATCTTCATCCCACAGTCACATTTAGTTGGCAGTAAAGCCCCACCACCTCAATGAACCTCAAGGATTATGGAGTTAAATTAAAGCAATTAAAGCCCCATACTTTTAACTGTGTTAATTAAATGTAGTCCTGAATAACTGATGTTTAAAAAAAGGTGCAAGGGAGGTGTGGGGAGTTTGCTGCTTTCCTGTTAAAAGCCAGAGTAAACAAAGCAGTGTTTTTGTGTGCCATGCATCACATCTGTGCTCCCAGACACTATTTAGTCCATTCACAAGAAAATAAAGTTATGAGGACAGGGCAGGTTTCACTGCACATGTGGTGGCAAGGACTGTGTCACCCTTGGACAGGACACACCTGTGTCATTCCATCCTTCAGGAATGAAACATACTTGGAAAGGTGGGATTTTCTCTAAAACTCAGCAAATCATTTACATGGAAACCTTTAATTTCAAAATCCCAGTATGAACAAAAAATTACCCATAAAATGGAAGTTTATCACAACATTTACCTGCTGAATGCCTTCAACACACACAGTTTGAGAACTGGTGACCAGAAAAGCTCCTTGGGAAACTCAGTTTTGTAAATACCTTTTCTTAAAAAAGGTATTTTATTAAAATACCTTTAATTTAAAAAATATTTAATTTTTTATTAAAACACTCAGAACATGACAGTAAGCACAGAGTGAAGTATGAAGTTCATGTTAGGGGTAGAGTATGTGTGATCTTGGCTCTTGGAAGACAGGAAATCTAATCCAGATTCACATTTCAGCAAAGATGTAGCACACTAATAACTTTTACAAATTGCAGGGAGATTCTTCAACCAGAAGTATTTACTGAAGATTTTCTTGCAAATTTGCCTGTCAATAAAACATTGGTTAGAAGATTCTCATTGAACACTACATCAACAGAAGATAAATACTAAGCCAGAGGAGAGCTTGTTTATGATTTTATGATGAGTTTTGAGGAGGCAAGTAGTAGATAGAAGACTTAGGCATTTAGAACAATTTAACACAGGAAATGTGTCAGCTCAATTAGTCTGGAAAAAGAGAATTTTAATTTAAAAGCATTGCTCAGTGGAGAGTCTAACTCTTCTCCCATTTATTATAAGATGTACAGAAGTGTTTTTTACAGCTTTGACTGGTGTTTTGATTAATTTCTAAAATTCATGTTCTAACCTAACAAATTGCCTTAGTCTGTGGCATCCCAAAAACACAGCAAGTTTTCTCAAGCAGTTCATCACACAAGTGTTCTATCAAGAGAATTGCAGGCTCCTTTTATTTGTGCTCGGGTTTTTCAGGAGGTGCCCAGAATAACAATGGTGTTGATTGGGCACCAACCCCACGGAGCAAACCTGGGGAGCTGCAATTTAACTCAGTGCTAATTGAGCACCTGGAATGTAAAACAAGAGGTCCATAAAAAAAAAAAAAAAAAAAAAAAAAAAAAGGAAATATTTTTATTTTAAAAAGGAAGAGCTGGAGATTCCCTGGAGGCAGAGAGCTCCCATCCATTGTGGGTCTGGGGGTGAAGGTGACACCATATCCATTTTCACAGTATTCCCATCCCGGGGTGTGACAATGCACAGAGGAATCTCTGTGGCAAAATGCCAACATCCATTTTCTCTGCTGGGAGAAGGAAATGAAATGCAGAGGTGTCAGGTCATGTAAAAACAACCTTTCAGTGCTGTTTAACAAGGTTCAGATGAAGTATATGGCATTAAAATGAGTCATCTGCCAGCTGCAGAGCTGTGTTTCCACAACTCTGCATTTCCAAACACCATCCCAGCACACAACAAACAGCCCCTCACACAAAGCTATTCCAAAAGTCCCACTGATGCCAGCTACAGGTGGGAAAGGTGGAAAAGCAGCAGCCAGGTTCTGCAGGAGCTGGGGTTAATGAAGAGTGCAGAAGAGAGGAAGGCATACCCAGAGCAGCTCTGGAGCAAATTTGGGCATTCTGGATTTGGGTAACACAACAGCAATACCAAGAGGCCACCAGAAATTTTCTCAGTTGCTAAAAACAATTTAAAATCCCATGACAAACCCAGTGATTATAGCACAAACTTGATGAAGTTTTGATTTCAAAGTCAAAATATGGAAATTTTCAGCCAAATCTGGCCTGCAATGATACTTTCCCCTCAGGGAAATCACTGGTAAGGGGGAGAGCAGGAGCAAAGGGCATTGAAGATGCACAGGAGGTTGGAATGTAACACTGGAGGGATTTTCTTGTGCCACAAACCCTCCCCAGAGTCAGGATAGAGCTGACTGAAGTGCATTTCTTTCCAGGTGTCAGAAATGAGGGCACAAGCACAGGTGATTGAATCCTGTGAAGGAGATGGAACAAAATCACAGGGACAAAAGTGTGTGACAGTGATCCTACATTTTGGTAAGAGCCTATTGAGAATATGCACCTTCCCCCTGCTCCCTGTACTCTTTCTGCATCAGAGCAGCTGAAAAATCCAAGAGTCATTAAAATCTCCATTCCACTCCATATAAAAAAGGAAATTCCTGTCAAATGCTGTGCAGGATGGAGGCTCCAGCCTAAGATGTGCCTTGAACAATTTAAAGCTTAAAAAAACCAAGGGTGAATGGAGCAGACTGCCTTTTGGAAGTTATAGGAAAGCAATTTCTTATAGTTCAAACTCTTTTTTAGGCATTAATGAGGTAGGGAGGCTGAGCACTCACGCTGAGGATGCTTTAGGAGTGATACTGCAAGAACACTAAAATGTTTATGCTACACATGTATAAAATTGTTACATAACTCCCCGGATCATAACTAATAATATCCACTAACACCATTAAGGCAGGTGGACTCACTGCTGCTCTGCTTTTCAAATAAATCCTATTTTAGTTTCCTTGAGTGAAGACAGACAAATCCAACTGCAGTTTCACAAAATTGGGGTGATTCTTTATTTTTCTGTACGTTTCATTCTCACTCAGGGCTTGCAGGGTCCTTTCTCAGTCCTTGGCAGAAATGATGCTTTACTCTTAATTTAAAATGCCACAGGAATTGTGGGAAGGGGAACCCAGGTAGCTCTTTAATACCAGCAATGAAAGTAAATATAAATATCCATAAACAGAACTCATTTTACTTGGACTGAAATAAACTGTGGGGGAAGGAAAGTGATTTCTCAGTTGCTCTTCAGTCTGCTGCTGAATTCCTTTTCTCTGAGTTGGTGCAAATTCACAACTCAAGGCTGGTTTTCCTGAATGTTTAATAATTACTGTGAGCATGGATTTGGAAGTTTTGGGTGCTAAAAGAACCAGGGTTTGCATTTGTCTCACCTATGATTGATGGAAGACTTACAGAAATTGGAATTTAATCTAGATTTGTCATCTCATTGCACATGACTGAATGTAATTTTACTGCTGTCGCCTGAAAAGTTATGTAATGTTTCTACCTCAGTAGAACACGACAGTATTTGTAAAATGCAATGGTATTTAATACTAGCCACAACTTTCTGAGACTAAAATGCTAAAAATAAAGTTTCATCAAGCATTTTCCTACAAAAATGGGTTATTAGCAGGTTTAGAATAAAATTATTTTATTGGAGATAAGAATCAAAACAATGCTGTACACATTTATTTCTTTTAAAGACTTTAAAAAGTCTCTTTAAATGAAATTTTCCCTAAAGAAGAGGAGGTAACTGATAAGGAAATGGATAACATTTGTTTTCTTTGTGACCTTCTGCTGAACGTGTCTTCTCTTTTCATGAGGGGATCTGAACCTGGCCTGCCCACTCAGAGTGATGTCCTAAAAGTGCTGAACAAGGAGGAAAGAAATTCAGGTTTTGTACATTGCATTAAACAGTTTGAAATATTTTAACACAATTTTGACACTATTTTCTTTCATTTCTGTATCAGCAGTGCTTTTTGTTCTCATCTAGAACTTTCATTTGTCATTTCAGGGTGGTAAGGGATAGAAATTCTGCTATTTAGCTGTTCTGTTTTCTGAGCTGCAGTGCAAGTTTTGGTGAGCACTGAATAAGAACAGTAATAAGTGATAGGATTAGGTTTTCTGGCTGGGAACTTTCTGAAAGAGGGAAAAGATCCCAGCTGAAGTGTGACTATAAAAAATGCATATACTTTGTTCTATACATTAAGAATTTAAAGACAAAGTTCAGAAATGAAGATTTAAGATTTTTGCCATTTAACTTTTGTCAAGTGTCCCTGTAAACAGGGATTGGCTGTTCACAGTTACAATTGATTTCTGTAATGCCGATACAACCATGATTGGCTTTTCTGATGCAATTATTAATTGCATGAAATAAGTACTGCTTTGGCCATCTCTGAAGATCTTGGCAAGGCTGGGAGCCATAAATCTTTCAGTTTCTGTGTCAAACCCTGCCCTGATCACAGTGGCTGCAGCCTCAGAGGGAAGATGAAGTGCAGCATAGATGTCTTTAGAATGAGTCTGCTCCCTGTGCCATGGGACTCAGCCCTGGCAGGAGAATGCTCTGGGATCCATAAATCAGGAGCTAACCTGGATGTGTCCTGATTGGGGATGCTGGGATCCAGCTGTCTCTCTGGTAATATCTTCTTTAATGCTTCATTGAGCCTGCTCTCACAGAAATGAAAATGCATGTGTTTGACACGCTCCTGTGCTTGGTTGCTTGATCAAAATAGATTTTTCTCAGCCTTTTTTTTCTCACTCATCTTTTCATGGGCATCATTATCCATTACTTAAAATTATTCTGAAGCTTCCTTCCCAAACTTATTTGAATATGCCTGTATAATCTGCACAAAGCAGTGTCCTTTGGACATGTGATAAAAAATTAATAGGGCTTCACATTTTTTAACAGTTGGCTCCAGCTGCTGGATTTCTTCCTGTATTAAAATCACTTAAAATCTCTTTTCAGTTCTGTTCAGAAGGCAAATTATCTAGGAAGGGTAGATAAAGCAAAACTGGCAGACTGAGTATTTCCTGGTGAGATGTGTGTATTTTAAAATATGCAGTTCTGGGAGGAAACACATAAAACATGCATAATCTATTCTAATGAGATTCCAGAAAGTTCCATTCCCAGGTCTGAAATGTTTGGAAGTGATAGGAAGGAACGTGCAGCCTCAGATGGGAGCCTGAGCCCTGTGAAATTAGGGGGGAGTTATCTGTGCAGTCCAGAACAAAATGCACCTGTTGCTGTCCCCACTACTCATGCTGCAGCAGAGGGAAAATGTCCTTTTAAAATTAAAATAAAAACAGAACAAGAAGTGGAGCCATGTTTTACTAAATATCCCATATTGCACAGTAAAATCCCTGTGGTACAGAGCTCCTCTTCCTCTGCTCTCCTTTCCAGCCCAAAGTGATGGAGGGGAGAAGAGGGAAGAGCAATTCTGTTCCCAATATTTTGGAGGCTGAAAGATGTTAATGGATTTTTTCTGGCATTAGGCAAATAGTCGGACAGGACAATGAATCATTTTTAGAATCTCTGCTCCCACGGTGTAAGAGCAGAACACTTCTGTGTTCTGCACATTTTACAATTTTCAATAAGATAAATGATGTTCTAAGAGGAATGGTTATTTGGCTCAGAATTGCACTATCCTTTTCAATAGTAATTTATTTCCAAAATATTTGAAATGTTTACATGATGATATGTAGTGTCCTAGTTTTGCCTCCTATTTACTAATAAATTACTGGTATTCTGTTAATTAATCCATCTTTTCTAGTTGTCTGAATCTAAGAAAAACTTCTGAATATTACTTAGGACATTACATATTGTGAACACAGAATTCCATAGGCAAATTAAACCTGATATCTTATTAAATAGATATCAGATCTATTTATGTAGCAGAAAGAGCCATGGCCCTGAATAAACCCAAAATCTGAGAATGCAAATGAGAGATTTCCTCAATGGGACACCTGATGATGGGTATTGAAATACCCATCATCAGCTGGAGTCTTTGGGTTATTTTTTTAGGTTTTGTTTAGGTTTGGGTGGTTTTTGATGGGTTTTTTTGGGGTTGCATGAGGGCATTTCTAGCACTGTTAAAGGAAATGTGAGAAAACCACAAAGATTCTGCCAAAAAAGAGCAAACGTATCTTGTCAACCTTTTATCTGTCCTTTGGCACAAGCTGGAGTTCAGTGGGATGTCAGACACGTTACTGAATTGGATTTTCTGAGTGCCTCTGCCAGTGAAGCAGCACCAGCCATCCCTGTCCCTGGTGTTGGCTGTGCTGACAGAGGATCCAAACTTCCCTCATCAATCCCTGTCCCACCTGAGGCACAACATTGCTGGTAAGTTCCAGGAATACTCTTGAAATCACCTTGTGATTTGAAATGCTCCATAACTTTTAAATCAGAGCATATAATTAATATTAAACCCAAAAAATATCTGCTGTGTTTATATGACAGTTAGATCAGCATTACAGCCAGCAGGAAAATCCCTCCTTTCCTGGCTTGCCCATCTTCCTCTCTTTTCCCTTTTTTTGCCCATGTACCTGCTTGGGAGGTGCTGCTGTGGCAAAAATTAGCCCTCATTTGTTTGCTATTTTAAAAGATAACTGCAAACTGAAAAGAAACAAGGACAGCAATTACTGTGGAAGCTGAGTAAGAGGCAGCAGTTAAAGAGGAAGAGAAGCAAATATTTCAGAATTTCAGAACAAAACCCACCCTTTTTAGTGGCACCAGCCTCTGTGGCCGTGGTTGCAGGGACCAAAGTGCCTTTTGTAATCCTCCAACATGGTCCTGCTGTAAGCAATCAATACCTGGGCTGGGGCAAGCTTATCCCTCTGACCAAACCTGTCAGATTGATCACCTGCACCAGTGCTATTTTTAGGAATAATTCATCAAGGCTGTACAGACACCTTGGTGCCTACAGCAACATAAACACCTTTGGAGCCTCCCCTCTCCTCCTCACCACAGTCAATCTTGCTTCAGCCTTTTACAGCTTGGAAAGAATTAATCTGTGGGGGCAAACAAGGCAAGGACAGGGTGTGCTGACAATCCCAAACTCACAGAAGCCATTTAACATCTCCTCATAAAACCAGAAAACCCCTGGGTGACCGAGGCCAGGTCTCTGCAGGGGCAGCTGAAGGAGTTCCCCAGTTTGCTGGAGTTGCAGGAGGCAGCAGAGCAGCTGCTGTCCCCAGGAGAAAAAACACAGCAGCAGAGTGATTATTGTCTGTAATCCCTTCTGATCCTTGGGGTGGAACTTGGCCCACCTGATTTCTTCTTGTCCCACCCTATTCCTTCTTGTCCCACCCGATCCCTTCTTTTCCCACCCTATTCCTTCTTGCTCCACCCTATTCTGTTTTGCCCCACCATATTCTGTTTTGTCCCACCCCATTCCTCCTTTCCCACTTGTTCCCAGGATCAGGAGAAGGCAGCTCTGGGGTTTCTGAGGGGGAGGACAGAGGGCATTTTTTTGCTGGCTGGCAGCAGGGAAGGGGGATCTGGATCCTAGAGAGGGATGGAGGTAACAATGCTGCTCAAAGAACTCAGGAGAGATCCTGCAAACTCCAGGAGGGGGAGGAAAGCATTTCTTTCACTGAAATGTGGGAGGGGAAAAGGATCTTAGATTAATAGGATAGGCTGGGGAAGAGAGAAATCCAGAACTCTAAACCACTCACAGTCTTGTGAAGTTTCTGGCAGTCCCTCGAGCCTGACTGACCCTTATTTAACAGAAGCTCACTGTAATTCCTTTGTGCTTCTGTGTCCTGCCTTTCATCCAGGATTCTGCCTGAAATTCCAAACTGTTTGATGCCCCTCATCCTGTGCTAACAGCTCCTGTTCTCCTTTGAATTTTGCATAATTGCAGAGCTTCCCCAGCCCTCACCACACACCTGGGAGCTCTCACTGTGAGAGGAACATTCTGTCATTCATCCCCCACCTCTGCTTCCCCTGCATTCTACAAGAAATAAATAAAGCTACAATTAAAACTAGCCAAGTCATGTGGGCTTGCCTGTGCTCCTGAAAGCATTTTCCATGGGCTCAAGACTCACAAAACTTACTGAGAAATAGGAGTAAAATTATTTGTTAGCTGCAAACCAGGGCAGAAACCCCCTGCTCTACCACCGTGCAGATGACTCTGCTGCTGCACCTTTTTCAGAAGAAAAATATAATCCATATTCTTGTTTACCAAATTTCTTTCTGAGCCACGGAAATTACTGTGAATGAGTATGAAAATGACAACAGAGAAATTGGATGTTCTGAGATGGGAGTTCAGAGGCAATTCCAGCTGCTCTTTTAACAAGAAAAGAATGTCAGATTTCTCACTGTGTGATTATACAGGCAGTCTAGACAATTTTTATTTGTTCTTGGTTTAGAATTGTGTTTCTAAAGCTGATTTATGTCTGAAACTGGTTGCTGATGTTAGGCAGACCAACCCAAAAGGATAAATTCTTGTGGCTTGGGAAGCTTCAGTGCAGAATGTTTAATGGTTGATTATTGTGGATCATTAAACTCTTTTCTGGAATAGTGTTAAACTGGTGTATTGGGGGTGTTATAGGTCTGAATCAATTTCATGTGTACTGGAACCAGATGGGATGATTTCCTAAGGGATGTATTGATTACTTTATCTTTCTGTGATACTTTAAAACTTTTGGTTTAAAAGTGTTCACAAGCAAAGCTTTTTGTACTTATCATGTTCTACAGAAAGGAATTAAAATTGTTGCTTTAACCACAGCAGAGAATTTCTTTGTCCTTATGGCTGTTCTGTGTTATTGGCAGTTCTCTGCTGACCTCCCTTTCAATTCTGACACTTTGGTTTTACTCTGGCAATTAAAGAGATTATGATTTAATTATAACCTGTGGGACAACATGGATTATTTTGAACCTGCATGACAATGAAACAATGATAATTACACAGTAATTTTTGTTACAAACCTGCTAGGTCCACATGGTGACAGATCTTGCCATGTTTATCACTGATGAACATCACTGCTGCTCAGTACAACCCAGGCTGGTGAGTGTGATAAAATGGGAATACATTGAAATAACACAGGGGAACACATTGAAAACAACACCTTAAATGGTATACATGGGAATACATTCAAAATTATAAATGAAATAACACATGGGAATACATTGCAATAACACAGGGGAATACAAGGAAAATAATACATGAAATAACACACATGGGAGTAAATTGAAATAACACAGGGGAATACATTGAAAATCACACAAGAAATAACACACATGGGAATACATTGAAATAACACAAGGGAATACATTGAAAATAATAAATGAAATAACAGGGAAATAAATTGAAAATAACACATGGAATGACAAACATGGGAATACACTGAAATAACACAGGGGAATACACTGAAAATAACACATGAAATAACAAACATGGGAATACATTGAAATAACACAAGGGGATACATTAAAAATAATAAATGAAATAACACAAGGAAATACATTGAAAATAAGACATGAAATAACATGCATGGGAATACATTGAAAATTATAAAAGAAATAACACATGGCAATACATTGCAATAACACAGGGGAATAGAAGGAAAATAATAAATGAAATAACACATGGCAATACATGAAATAACCCAGGGGAGAGCTGTGTTCATGTACCAGACAGACAATTCAGGCCTTGAGGCTTTGTAGCTTCTCTGAGAAATAAATGATCAGGGTAAGAGGCTGTAATTTAGTGAGGGTTGTGAAGGAAGAGGGAATCTAGTGGTTGTCTTCAGGCAGGGCAGCAGACCCTAAATTCTGCTGGGATGAGAGGATTAGTAATTGAGGAGAATATTCTAATATTCTAATCTGCTTCAGGTTAGCCATTTTACTCTTTCCTACACTCCAATGTGAAAATCTTAGGAGGGCAAACCATTGCTAACACTGTGTTTTTATTTCTGATTTCTGCAGCAAGTAGCAAAGAAAATTCTGTCAGCTTAATCAGCCAGTATTATGGAAATGAGGGGGAAATTACAGTAGTTGATGTTTGAAGAGGGTTGTCAGCAGTGAAAGTGTTCATAATGTTTGATAAAGTTATGGCTTTTTTTTTGCAAACAAGTAAAAATAAGGCCTGCATCACCACAATTTTCCATCCATTTGAGTTTTAGATTCCCAGTGAAACTCAAATTCAACTGTATCAAGTTTTGGCTAATCACTGCAAGGTGCTGAGCAGTGTTTGGTGCTGGTGTAATATATTTTTGTATTGATTTTGTTCACTCATTTCAACTGTTGAAAAAATAATGAACAAAACGAAGGAGGGGAAAAAAAGCTGGAGCTGCATTAGCTGTGGTGGGGGCATTTTGTGCCCAAGGAATGGTGTGTTCACATAGAAGAAAGCAGAAAATATGAACCTCCTTATCTCTAGAGAGATGATATCTTGATCTCTAGAGAGGAATGTTGGGTTGTGATGGCTTCATTGTGTTGTGCTGTTTCTGTGACCCTGAAATAGCAGAATATGTGAGATTTACCAGAGGTTCAGAAATAAATAACCACAGTGGCTTCAACTGTTACAAATGATAAGCTGGAGAATAAGCTGGAGTTACCTCAGGCTTGTAGAATTCAATGGAAAACCTGGAAATTAAGAACAAGGGAGAGGGAAAAGCTGCAGTATTTCCATCAGTGGATGTTAAAAATGAAGAATCACAGAATGATTTGGGATGAAGGGACTTTAAAGCCCATCCCATCCCACCCCTGCCATGGCAGGGACACCTTCCACTGTCCCAGGCTGCTCCCAGCCCTGTCCAACCTGGCCTGGAACATTCCAGGGATCCAGGGGCAGCCACAGCTGCTCTGGGCACCTGTGCCAGGGCCTCAGACAGACAGACAGACAGACAGAATCTCTGTGCTGATGGGTACAGCAGAATTATTGCTGATTTCACAATGAAAAGTAGAAAAATATGAAATTTTCCTACTGAAAGCCACCTGCACTGCACTTGGGAATACCTGGCTGCTGACACAGAAATCCCAGTTTGACCAGGATGCTGTCCTGGATTCAGGACTGGTCACTTTCCCTGTTTCTATTGTCCTACCCCCTGCTGATTGCACTTCTGCTTAAGCAGCTCTGAAAAAGAATTACCTCGTGGATCATTCCATTGAATTTCAACCTAGAAGTCTTTTTAGTGTAATTCAGTGAACTTTGATTTTTCATTAGTCTAAAATTGGAAGCTGAAAAGTAGTAGCTTGTATAATTGCATGTCACAGTGCCTGCAATATACTTGCAGCTGTATTTCCTTGATTTTCTTTTTGTCTTGTAGGGTACCTGCATTGTTTTGAAATAGAAAATAATACTTCTGAGGTAGCGTGCATAAAGAGAATTATTTCATGTACTGAGCTGCTCTGGATAGAATTCTTTTCTTTTTTAGAATTGCTTTAGATAATTTACAGCTCTGTTAGTTGACATATATCAACAAAAATAGGTGCAGACAGTCAATTATTTGAATTATGTTCAAAGGTATTCTCATCTCTGTTTTATAAGAAAAGAAACTTGAATGGAGCAGAGATTTTCCTGTGCCAATTACTGCTGTGCAGCCTCCTGGGAGGAGGGAGCCATTCAAGCCAGGGTTTTGGGGTTTGGGTGGTTTTGGGTTGGTTCTGGTTTGTTTGGTTTCTCACATTGCTATCAAAAATCAGACCTGCGAGAACACCAGATTAATTTAGGGGTAAAAAGTGCACTGACTTCAGCCTTTCCATCTGAACAGAGTCCTGCAAAAACCAGTGTATGAAATACAATAAATGGTGATGCTGCTTTTGAAAGAGAGAAGAAAAATTTTGGGTAGAGATCCTAAAGGGCATTTCATGGTTCCTATTTAAAATGTCAATGCTGCTTTCTCAAAACCAGTACCTTGGACAGCAACCACCTCAGGGTGGGTGGGAAATTTTGTCTCCTGGAGTGCCCAGTGTGTGCTCACTCCCATGGCTGAGCATTTTCTGCTGCCCCCAGACAAAGAGATCTGGGATTGATCAGGGAGATTGCCTGTCCCTGCTTAGGAATGGGGGAATTGTGTGTCCTGTGAGGATTTTGCTTTGACAGAGAGCTCACAGGCATTCATGATGTGATTCTCGTGTTGAGAACACACTCCCCACTCTTACACAGTCAATAATTTTAATAAACCATAAAACAATTTTTCACTTAAAAGTTTTCTTCCCTTCCAAGTTTCTTTTAATGTGTCCACAAGCTTGATTTATTGTAAATCCCTTTTATTGTAAGGTAAAGGGACTTCCTCTTCTAAATCACCAAGATATTTATCCATGTTCATAATGAAGTAGTTGGATTTTTTTAATCTCTTGTGCTTGGTGGCTGAAGTTAAACTGGCTCTTGTGTTTGGAGGAATAAACGAAAATCTCTGAACACAGTGATAGCAAATACAGCTGACAGCAGTAAGGAATTTTTAAGATAAAGATGCAAGGGGAGAAAAAAGAATCCTCAATAAAATTAAGGGTTTATCAAGACTTGTTCTTGGGCTGAAAATTATGTTTCTTGTATGTAATTTGCATGATATAAAGTGCTATCAATTATTGAAAATAATTCCTGGCTCCACAGTTACCTACTTCTGCTCAAATTGACTTGTCAAATATTTGACATTCAGATTATTCTCTCTGTTTGAGTGCAACTGCAGAGACTGTTATGGAAAAATACAAGCATTCAGAAATTCAAGCTTTTCACTGGAATTTCATATTAACATTTTAATATGGATTTCCTAATGTTTTCAAAGCACAGAGTAAAGAAAAACAAACTAACACAGCTTCTGCTGGTGACCAACATAGTGGTTTAGATGCTGAAAATTGGTTTTCCAGATTATCAAAGGACAAAGTTGCAAAGCACCAGGTGCTCTTTAGTTTATTGCAAAATGGAGCTGATTGCTGTTCTGGCTGCTTTCCTGATTTTCATAGTCTTCATTAGAATCAGCTAATAAATAACAAGCTGAATCAGCATTTTGATTAAGAAGATTATTCTAATAATAAATTAATAGCCTTTTTACTTTTGAGCAAAATAGCAGCCAGAGAACTTTTAAAGCTTTTGTTTCGATGAGCCTTCCCAGGCAGGTTCTGGAGCTCCCAAATTTCCTTCATTTGACTGCAGCAGGAGGATAAACTGCATTCCATGGCAGTTCTGCTATTTAATATTGCCCTTAAGAACAGAAAACTCAAGTCGAAGCTTCTAGAAGAACTTCTGTAATAAGCAGAATAGTGTGGATTTATAAAATGCAGCCCATTTATTTAAACAACAAAATCAAACCCAGCAACTAAGAGCCAATTAAATCCCTGATTGAAAT
Organism: Loriotus luctuosus; assembly: GCA_035582745.1. Classification (NCBI taxonomy): domain Eukaryota; kingdom Metazoa; phylum Chordata; class Aves; order Passeriformes; family Thraupidae; genus Loriotus; species Loriotus luctuosus. Next base: position 3,970,453 of record JAWWEY010000243.1, read on the forward strand.
TAATAGAGGTGCTCACTGGGACAGGGTGAGAGCGTTGAAATGTTCCCCCTTTGTTATCCTCAGTTCATCACCTCTTGGGATTTAAATAGCATCCTAATAAAGCAGGCTTGAAGAAGAATACTGGCAAGAACATGAGGGTTTGGGGAGTGCTGTTAATGATCATTTCCACTCCTTCTGTCATCACCAGGAACCTGTAACACATTTCCCACAGTCCTGAGCTAAGGTGTTTTTCTGTCTCTTTCTGGTTTACATTTCTTGTGCAATACTGCTCCCAAATATTTCCTTCTAATTCTCTTCCCCCCGGGAAATAATAAAGGCTGTTTTGTTATCCTAACTTAAAAACAATCAATGAAATTAAAATGAACTGTCATCTAACAGAAATGCAAATGTAATCTGCCTTAGTAATTTCCCTGCCCTTGCTCATCAACAGATACCCTCAAAGAGCTCTCTGCATACAAGATTGCCTCCTATTTATCTCTGTTTATCTCTCTATTCCATCTCCTGAGAGCAGTGATGCCTCCTGATTCTTTACAGACCCTACCAGAGTTACCTCAGAAATTTAAGATGGTGCTTGATGACTTTCACCCAAAAAACCACACTAAATATTTCTGACAGTCAGAGCAATGAGACGTTGGGCAAAAAAAAAAAAACCAAAAACCCAACAAATCACTCCTCAGAAAAAATAGACTCTAAAGATAGAATATAGAGATAATCTCATTTCAGCTTATTAATTATGCCTTGTAAGCAATGAATCAAATCACTTTGCTGTATAATACAATTACTGCTGTAATTTGTAGTCATTACAGTTTGCACTGAGGTATAATTGTGTAATTCATTTTCTGCAGGTTATTGACAGAGAAGGTCTTAACAACTTCAGCATGGAGGCTCTGGGCTTGCTACAGTTTAATTTGCAGATCATTAGCACAATAGACCTAATAGCTTGCTGTGTCTGCCCATCAAGGAGTTATTTATGTTTGGAGCAGGCACAAAAGAGGAAGATGAAGAAGAGATTGGAGGTAGAGACATTATTACCTGCTGCCTTGCTCCCCTTGCAGGTTCTGGTGCATCAGTCCTGGGCAGAGTTAATTCTCTGGGCAGCTGCATTTTCTAGCAGGTTGTTTGAAGATGAGGTGGCTTTCCTGCCTGCAGTGAATTATTCCAATTAACAAGTTAATATTTTGGCATAGTCATCTGCATCTGATTAATGTTCATTAAATCAATCATGATTTGATTGAAATTCATTTTTAAGTGTCAACCTTCCCATTGAAATGGAGCACAAGAAGTGCTGCTCCTGCTGACATCTGCAATGAATACAATATAACAAATAAGTCATGTTCCAATTGTGGTTTTTCTTCTGGCTCTGCTAAATGTCTATCCTGACTCTTATTCATGGTGGCTTTGGGTTTCTTGGTTTGTTTTGTTTTTTTTTGCCTTTGATGTGTCTCTATAGCATTTTTAGGATGATTACTTTTACACTTATTCCAGCTCCTTCTCAAATAACTGGCTGTGCTTCTAAGTTATTGTGAGTACAATTATTCATAATAAATGTGAGATGAGATTAAATGTTCCCACTGAGGTGATAGAAAGAGGGACAGAAAGAAAGAATCTTGTATTTGACCCAAGCAACAGCACCCAGGAAATTTGTATTCAGGAGTATGAAAAATATCATATCCTGTATGGAAAGCATAATTATTTTTCCACACTTCCTGCCATTATTGGAATTTCCTTTCAATTGACCATTCTCAATTAACATGTTTTCATGCAGTCATAATTTCTACACCCTATCTCCTGAGAGTTACATACATCTTAAATTATACTTTCGAAAATTATAAGGAATTATATTCCTTACTGTTTGCATGTGACTTCTTTTTTTAAACTACTCTTTAGGGGGAAAAAAATCTTTTTAAAAGTTGCCATTGGGGCCTGCTACCAAATAAAGTTCTTCCATTCTTTTCCTTGATACAAACTTTATCCTCAGAATGCAGAATTCAAATTGTAAAGCCTCGGAAATTCTTTGAAAAAATAATAATGGCAAATGTTGCTATGGTTACAGAGCCATTCCCATTTGCTTTGCTTTTCTGCCTCAGTAATGAAAGTGGAATGAGGGATTTTTATTCCAACTGTCTGTACCATGCTTTGTGGGGGAAATGCATATCCCACTAAATATTCCCCATTAATTTTTGAAACCAGAATGTTTTGGGGGTTGCTATTTCTGAAGCTGTTTTCCCCTGCTTTCTTATTAAAGTTGATTAAAGACAAATATCATCTCAAAAGCTGCAGTGAAACTGTGAGTTTTGCTCACAATTCCACTTGGATAAAGGACAGACTCAATTTCTATCCTTCCTCAGTCTAACACCCCTTGGGTATAAAATACTGAGCTTGAGTTGCCTTAATTTGCTGAGTTACCTTATTCTCAGGAGTGACTGGCACTGGGGTTTTTATTTTAAGACTGAAGCACAGCATATCCTTAAGACTTCTCGAGCTCATGTGGAACAGATAAAGTAGTGCTTTGGGATGTTCAATCTTATCCCTCTGGGCTGCTGGTTTTGGGGTGTTTTTTCAGTTGTACTTTTGTGATCAGCTTGCAGTTCCTTGTCCTTCCAATAACTCAAACCCCTGTGACCCCAGAAAAAGCCTCACAATGCTTCACTTCCCAAGGCACTTCCCTCACTGTCATTCCTACTGTGGCAGAACCAAAACGTTTGGGAAAAGCCTCCTGATATTCCTATCACCAAAAGCATCAGCAGCAGCTCTTCCTGCGAATGGAAATGCATTTGGGAGCAGGGATTTGCAGCTGAACTGCTCTCCTGAGGACCATGAGCAGCCTCTGCAAGGCGGCAGAGATGTGGCACCACTGAGGCTGGAATCACCCATGCCTCCCCTGGGGTGTCCAGCCCTGCTGCACAGAGATTTCTGGGAAAAGACAATGCAAGCAAAGGCTGCCAGGCACAGAAACACACCAGAGATTGTGCTGGGGGTTCAGGGTTTGGGGGTTTTTCCCAAAATCCCATCTGGGATGAGAGCAGGGTTCTGTTTTCCAGGAGCTGAAGTCCTGCACTATTCCCAGAGCCCCATCAGGATGAGGTTCTTTGCTGGCAGTCCCAACAGCACAAACATTTGGAGTGGGGATGGCAGCAGGGCCCTCATTAAGGTTTTCTGATAGTGTTTTCAGTAACAAGCAGTGCTCACTAGCTCAACTTTACCAAGCAGCTATGTGAATTTTTCCATTCTGCATGGCTTCTCTGGGTTCTCAGACACACACCCACACAGAGCCAGACTCCCTGTGATGCTGTGTTCCACTTTATTTTATTATTTCAGCTAAAGCAGTTGAGAGTTAACCTAAGGAAGCAGTATATTATTGTGGGGTTTTATTTTGGGGGATATTTTTAGGCTAGATTTCATTTTCCCTTCATTCTCTTGAGCCTTTGATTTTCAGAAAACTTTGACTTTGCTGCAGAAACTACACTCGATGGACTTGAGCACTTATCTGCCTTTGCTGGCCCATGAAAACCTGTGCACATTTTCCAAAGCACAAGAATAAGAACTCCAGCTAATTCCTGGACAGGATTGGCAATGAGGCTGAGTCCTTCACAGGTTTTTTTGCCTGGATATTGTCTGTTCTCACACAGCAGCTGCCTGTGCAGACTCTCAATGAGCCTGGGCAGGCAGGGAAGGGAAAAGCTCTGGGAATTTCCCATTCTGGGGTGCAGCAGCTGCTCCAGGCTGGAAGGAGTGGGGCAGGAATAGGGCTGAGGGCTGCTGCTCCTCTGAACCCCCTGCTGATGTGGGGCAAAACCAGGCAGGATCTGAATGTGGACACTCTGTGCAATGCCATCATCTAGGAATATTTTAAAGATTCCAAGCAACTTGGTGCCTAAAGCTTCTTTGACAGAAAAAGTCACTTCCAGAAGGAACAGGAGCCTGCAAGTGCCACAGCTGCTGTGCCCTTGGGCTGGGCACTTTGGTTTGAGAGCCAAGCAGCAGCAAAGGACAGGAGCAGCTTGTGATGGAGATCTGAGGCTTGCTGGGATTGTTCAGATTTCCTGCTCTGTGCTGACAGCACAGAACTGGGAGATAAGAGCACCTCTGTGATGTGCAGGCAGAGCTCAGACACTTTGCAGCACTGTAAAGAAAGAAATAAGTGGGTTTTTCTTTTCTTTTTGCACTGGCAGTTGACTGGGCTCTTGAGAAATGGGGAGGAATGGAGGAGAGGAATTGCAGGAATTTTAGAAATGGAAGTTAAAAGTGGAGAATTCAAGAGGACTGCAGATAGGAAGGTGAGTAAAAAAGAGCTGAGAGGAGTCTGGTATGTCAGGAGGGAGAGGTGGGGGACCCATGAGATTCTCAGAGTGCAGCTGACAGAATAAATATTGGGGAGAGCAGAATAAAGCTCAGGAAAGAGTACAGTACAATGAATTCTTCAAATTCAGAAAGAAGAGTGTATCCACAGAATCTTGCAGAGTCTGGATTTAGAGTTGGACAACAGCAGAAAAATCAGCCACTAACAGTGTCACACCCACAGTCACCCCTGCCAGGGAGGGGGTTGTCATTTGCTGCTGCTCCTCTAGAATGAGTTTTATTATTATTATTATTATTATCCAATATTTAGCTGTGCTTCTTCAGTGACAGTCAAATTATAAATTCCTTGAATCTTTTCAAATTAAAAAGTGATCAGAAATGGGTTAATCTGGAGGACAGTTGATATTCCCTGCTCAAGGTTTACTCTGACTGACTCCTCAAAAGCACAGAAATGGACACTGGAGCCTTCAGAGACAGCTGCAGACCTAAAAACTTGACTGAAAAGCCTTGTAATATTCTTGAAAAAAAATAAAGCCATTTTTGTCCAAATGTATTCTGGAAGCTGCCTTAAACAATAAATGTTTCTGATCCTTACTTGCTAACACTGTCAAAGAATTTGGACACTCTGTGCAACATCATAATCTAGGAATATTTTAAAGATTCTAAGTAACTTCGTGCCTAAAGCTTCTTTGACAGAAAAAGTAACTTATTCAAGTTTTAGTTTTGTATTTCTGTGAAATTTATCTTCAAATATTTGACTGAAGTTTTGAGACGTCTCTCTTGATTTTGTGAGATGTGAAACGTTTAATTAAAATTGACTTAAAATCTAAAGAAATACACGGAGAACTGGTTCAGATAACTTAAACATGGGGTAGGGAAAGACTTTATATATTTGCATATTTTATTGCTGGATATAAAAAAGCAATTTTTCAAATAAATGCCAGTTCTTCTGAGCCTTCCACATTTATCTGCAGAAAGATCAAACAGAGTAGGAAATTTCAGAATGCTCTGACTTCCTAAGCTGCACTAAAAATATTTTAGTTCTGGCTGTCCAATGCAAGTTACTGGAGGATGTTCTGTGATTTAATTGGTCTCTACTGGTTTTATGCTCAAAGGACAGTTCCCTTCAGATAGCTGGCAAAACTCGTGTAAGAAAAATAGCAATCAATATCTAAGATGGGGTTATTAAAGGGAAATCTTATCTTCTTTGTCTAGCTCAGTTTAAATTTTTACACATTTTTTTCAATTTTAGTCACTGAAATATTTTTTTTAATTATTAATGCTGCTCTGTCTGTAATTTTATGCTCTTTGTTGTTTCCTAGAACTGACTTCAGTATGGGATGAGAGTTGCTGAAGGTTAGATTGACATCCTTTGCCAATTCCCAGCCAGAATTCCCACCCACCCCAAAGCCTGAACCTCTGAGAGCAGCACCAGCACCCCTGAGCTCTGGGTGCAGCTGCAGAGAGTCAAACAAAGAGGATTTTAATGCCTTAAACCATCTCCCATTTAAACCTTCCTGGCTGTTCAGAGATGTGTCCTACTAAAAACACTCTGTGCTGTCCAAACACACAATTTTATGAAGTATAAATCATTTTCCAAGTGATTCTTTATCTAGGGTATTACTGTTTACACCTGCAGATATCTAAAATCTGCCATGAGTCTGTGCATTTTGGGCCTGGAGCTGTATTTATGTCACACCCCACACATTCCCTGATGTGACAGATTCATACACACAAATTGAGTTGTCCACACCCTAAAAGCAAAGAGTGATTGCTGATACTGATTCTTGCTTAAAACAAAGGGTGATCACAGAATTATTAAGGTTGAAAAACATCTCCAAGGTGACCAAACCCAGCCTCTGGGAGATGGTTCAGTGGGCATGGTGGTATTGGGGCAAAGTGCCACCAGCTCCACCCATTTACTGAACACACCCAGGGCTTGTGACTCCTCCACTTCCCTGGGCAGCTCATCCCAATGCCAGACCACTCCTGCAACTAAGGAATTTTTCCTTATATCCAACCTGATTATTGATTTTTACTTACTAAAAAAAAAAATAAAAAGAAGGTGATTATTGAGTGATTCTTTATCCAGTGAATTCAGCCCACTACTTACAGTGAATGCTGGAATAATCATTTTTTAACAAGTGGAAATAAAGGTGTAGCAGGAGGGCAAAGGAGCCTGCAGAACTTCAGATGGTTTTGGCAGGTGGAAACTCATTAAAACTGCTCATGCTTGAGGAGGTGGCAGAGAGAGCCTGCGCTGCTCTTGAGACAATGCTCACAGAAATATTCCTGTTTCATCTGCCTGATAAATGGTGATCTTGGAAAAGAAAGTGGTTCTTCTGCAGGCAGCTGTGCAATTCAGCGCCTCACACTTCCTTTCTGCGAGCCCCATGAAGATGAAGTCTATTGCCTCAGACATTTACAAATCAAATCTTTTCATGGCACTAACTGCTGCTGGAGAGAGGCACAGACGGGAAATCCCTGCCTGGCTCCGAGGGGAGGGCAGCAGCAGGGCTGAGCCTGCCCCAGCAGAGCCTGCACCCAGAGCCCTGAGCAGCACCCCAGGGTGAAAGGAGCTGAGCTTTGGGTGCTGGGAAACAACCCTGCACCTCAGATAATGAATGAGGGGCAGAACTCCAGCATGGCTAACTTGCCATAAGTCCTGCACTTCAAACCAAAACCTGTGACCGTGTTCACAGGGGTTCTGGATTGGAGAAGAGATGAGGATCTGACTCCATGTTTCAGAAGGCTTGATTTACTATTTTATCATATATATTACATTAAAACTAAACAAAAAAATAGAAGAAAAAGATCTCATCAGCAGGCTAGCTAAGAACAGAATAGCAAAGAATGATAACAAAAGCTTGTGGCTCAGACAGAGAGTCTGAGCCAGCTGACTGTGATTGGCCATTAATTAGAAACAACCACATGAGACCAAT
>JAWWEY010000243.1:3982477-4007197 GCA_035582745.1 Loriotus luctuosus
TTCCCTTCCCTTCCCTTCCCTTCCCTTCCCTTCCCTGTCAAATTGTGGAGCTTTTGGGGGGAAATAACTCCTTTGGGAGGAAATATCTTTCTGAAGATACATTTCTGCATTTGAAAGGCTGTACTGTGCATCACCCCACTGTGCCCTGGATTTGGAACTCATTTCATAACCAAGGCCAGGTGCAAGCGTGTCTGTGTGTTCAGTGTTTACAACCTGTTTCTTACTGAATAAATCATGGGTTCCTATTGCTATGAAAGGTTTCCATCAAGGAATCAGTGTAGTTTGGGTTTATCTCAGAACTCCTGGGGCTTTCAGCAGGTTTCTTGCTGCTCTGGGCCCTGCGGGAGCCCCAGCATGAATAATTGTGGCATTAAACAGTACCTAGGCATGAAGTTTTTTATTTATTTTTTCTCATATTGGGAGTTTCATGTTACCAGACCCAGCATCAGGAGCTGGGTACTAATACCCTCCACCCTTGCCAGGAGTTATTATTGCAATTTTTACCTTGGTGTCCTTGTATTGGGCACTTTATTAATCCTGGAGGAAGGGAAGGAGGAGAACGAGGAGAAGTCCCTGCTTATGGCTTGACTGTCTTAAACAGATGTGGAAAGGAAAGGAAAAGAGGAAAAGCTGCCCAAAGCCATCTGGTGAGCTGATGGCAGCCCCAGGGGCAGGAACTCCATCTTGCAACATTCAGAGGAGTTCCTTAGGTGGACATGGCCCTCACCACCTCCCCGTGCAATGGATGCTCCTCAGAGCATCGTCCTGCCGAGGCAGGAGCTGCACTCACACAATGGGTAGTTAATTCAGTGAGTTATTAATGCAAATGTTAATAATTGAGCTCAAGTGGTTAATGAGTTTCTAGAGAAAAGATCAAATTATACTCTTCAGATGCGGAGTTAGAATTTTGCCTAATTAGAAGAAATATGTTTTTCCCGTGAGGGGCAGTTGCTGAAGTGACAGTTTGGAGTCTGTTGTGACAGCATTTGCAGAGATGGGTTCCAGCCAAAGAACAGAGCTTTTTTAGTATCTCTGATAGCATAGTAGTTTCTTTTGGAGGCATAATTATGTTGCATTCTTTGCAGAGTTCATTAGGGAAAGAAAAACAAAGAACTTGTGTTCCATGTGGTTGATGTTCACACATTTTTATCGTAGTGTGATAGAAGAAGCTGTTGGATCCTGAGAGTAACATGGTGTCTCTCTCTTTCACTGCTAGCCTAATAACTCAACCAGTGCTAGATGGAAACAGCTCTTCTAGCCCACAGCTGTTTTTTCAGGAGTCCATTTTTTTTTTCCGAGTGAGATCTCAGAATGTGTAAAAATGTTTGAAGGCTTATGTAAACTAGAAAGAAGTTTGTGGAACTCTTCCCAAGCAGCTACAGTAATAATTATTTCCTTCCTTCCATCTTAGCATTTGCAAGCAAATGTGGTGAGCAAATCTGTGAGTGAGATGCTGGAGGGTGCTGGCACCCCGAAATCACAGCCTGTGCCAGGCCCCAGGGGAAAGTGATGTGCAAGAGCTGCTCCTTTTCTGACTCTTGTTTTATGAAATCTTCTGAACCTGGGACATTTACTGCAGACATTTTATGAGGTAATTTCTTAGAAAGCCCAGCCAAACCTTTCTGCAACTCTCTGTTGGTTTATTCACACTTGCAGAAGCCTTTTCCTCTGCCTAGGGCAAAAAGAAACTCTTCCTGCTGCAGAGGCTGGAGAACTCACCAAAACTAGGTACAGCCCTCCAAATTTTGTAGAGAAACATAATGTGGGTTTAGTCACTTGGTAGGGCTGCTCCAACCCTTTCAGGCAATTTGCAGCATCCTCCCTGCCACTGAGGAAACTTTTGCAGCATGTGGGAACACACAGTGGAAATGTTCCCTTGTTAAGTGTATTTTCTGTCTGTAACTCTAAGCTATGAGCTGTGAAGATAAATTATAGCAGCTGTGCCACATTTGTTTTGGAAAGAACCTAGTGTTACCCCAGGATACAGCTGTCACTGGGAAAAGGAAGGGTGGAAGTTACTTTTTAAAAGTCACGTAGGAAAATGGTGCTCAGCATTGAATTCATCCCAAACCTTCTTCCAGGTAAAAAGGTTCTTACACAAATAACAGGGATTTGAGGCAGAGATTGTGATAAGAAAAATGACCCAAACCCAAAAGCCTGCTGTTATTCTCATTTCTTTTTTTTTCTTTTGCCCTTAAATTTTTTAGAATAATAAATTATTACTGAGTAATTTATTAATGACAAGTGGATTTAGATCAAAATCACGCATGGATTATGTATTTATTGGTGCAAATATATTTACATACATGTACAGAAAACTTATTACCTTCCAGCCTGAGCTGGCTGGTGATAAATTGGGAAGAAATCTTAGTTTGACATGGCAAAGTGTTCTGGTAGGGCAGGCAGGCTCTGTTCTTAGATCACAAAACACAGTGCAGAGCTTGGTACTCTGTGAAATGTGCAGAGTTTTCTGTGAAAAACCTCAAAAGCACCAAAGGGGGGAAAAAAAGCCCTTAAAAAAAACACAACAAACCGACTCATAAAATAATGGATATCCTGGCAGGAGGAATGGAAGGATTCAGGAATTCCCTGGTGGTTTGTTGCTATCACTGGATCAGCTCTGCAAGTGGGGCACGTGAAGCATGGCAGGAGGAGGGTGATTAAGTGTTACTCAAAAATCAGGCTAAAGCTCATAAAAATCAGCACACCAGGCACACAGGGGTGGGTTTGGCTTTGCTTTTGATGGCTCTGTGTGAGGTATACCACAGCAAACGTGCTTCTTTTTACCTGTATTGATGAAGAAATTTTCTAAATAATATTTGTCTAAGAGAATATTTGTGGAATTCTTTCTAGTTCTTGTCTTGTCCAGAATTGCTTAGGATTATAGCTTTGTTCATATATTCTTTGGCTACAGTTTGTATTGTTGAGGGCTTCCTATTTTCTGACTTCACAAAGAATGTCAGAAAAATAATCATGCAATCAGGAGTTCCCCTGTGGTGCAGTGTGATCAGGAGGTGCCTGTTGGGGTGAAATAGTGCAGAGCTGTTATTTGTCAGTGCAGATTTGGTGGTCCCAAAGCACAGGTTAGGATTGGGGGGTTGCCTTTTTTTCTGTGTGTCTCTAATTTTTATTTTGACTTCTTTAATTTCTGTTGTGATGCTGACAGCAGAGATGAATTTATTCTTCAAAATGGTTTTAATCTGAGGTGATCTCACTAGCAAGGAAATGTTCAGCTGACTGCTGACACAACATCTGTGGGCAAAAGCTGGTGAGAGATCAAACACATTCCTCTTCTAGGAGGTATAACCTGTGGTTTTGCTCAGGCTCTGTGGACTTTGGCACATATAAGGTTTCTGTTATGCTTTTCAAATATTAAAAAAAAACGAAAAAAAGTGTTCTGGATGTGGAGCTTTAAAAAAATCTCTTATTGAAGTTGTTGAGCGCAAAATCACTGGCCTCAAGATACCTTTAAGAAACATGAGTCAAGTGCCCAAAATCAGAAAATCCAGAAGATAACACACCCTGCTTTTATATATATTTTTGCTTTCTGTTTCTGAAGCCTTTAGGAGGTGTATTTTTCTTGTTTTGTCTGCAGCCCTGAGACCTTCTGTCTCAAAGGACTGGAATTTAAAAACCCAAGACACAAGACACTAAAAGACTTGCAAGGAAAACCTGTGGCAGTTTGCAGTACTGGACCAGTTTCATTTTTTCCAAAGTAATATGAAAGCAGGAATGGAATAACTTACACTGCCATCACTTCTCATAGCTGGTCTGGGCTTTTGCAGCTTGAAAGAAAGGAAGTAAAAAAAATTCATTTGGTATTAAATAGTAGAGAGTAGGAGCAAGAAGTATTTTAAGTTGTTTACAAGAATTCCTTATAATCTTTAAAAAATAAATTTTATGATTGAAGTTCAGCCTTGTCCTGTATTTCAGTCATTTCAGTAAAAACAGCTTATTCTGTGTTTTTCCTGTTTTGTGTAAGACTCAGATGTGTGAGGGGCTATCTCTGTTCCCCTCCTGGGGAAAGGCAGAATGGAGCATTTGGCTTTGATGTAAGCTCTTGCTTTTCCTTGCTCTTCATTCTTATGTTTTTAAAGAAGTGCATTATTTTAACAAGCAGGCCACCAAAACAGCTCTACTTCTCAAGGAATAAACCTTGTTCTCCCAGCTTTTCCCAGCCTGCCCTCCCTGCTGCACTCGTGGCTGTTGCTGTGCAGCCCCCAGCCCTTGTGGAGCAGGGTGAGGAGTGAGCCTGTCCCTGAGCTCTCGGGGTGCTGCTTTTGTCCCACCCTGCACAGCAGCAGATTCCTGCTGGCTCTGCGTGGGCAGTGCAGCCCCTGGGCTCTCAATGAGCCCTGGGCTCCCATTCAGAGCTGGGGCTCGTGTTTCAGGGCTCTGCTCTGCACCACCAGGATGCTGCTGTTGGCAGAGCAAAGCCCTTCTGCATCCAAATGACTACAATAGTGCTTTTATCTGCAGAGCACAAAGTATAATCTACTTCAGTTTTCTAAATGAGTTTAATGCTGTGGAAGCATCAAAGAGAAAAACTTTTGTTTGGTATTGTTATGCCTTATGAATCCTCAATGAAGTTACAAGCTCTAGGTTTTGGTAGTGGGTTTTTTTGGCTTTCATCCTTGGTTCTGTGCTTGAACAATGTCCTCCCACACAGCTTTGCTGGGAAGGGAAAGCAGGATTAAGTTAATGTTTCTTTGCTTTCAGAGCTCTTCTCTGCCCAGCACAGAGTTGTCTTCAGGTTTTGTGGAGCTTGGTCCCTGCATTTGGTGAAATTTCTATGCCTTACATCAGTGTATGCACTGATAATAATACCTGCATCATCCCTTGGTCTTCAGCCAGTGTAAAGTCTCGCAGCTTGGCAAAAATGAAAGATTTAAGGTAACATGTCTTAATTTGTGCTTGCCATCAGCTCAAACAGGATCCCCTCGTGAGCCATGCTTATTTTTGATTGATACAAACTGCTGCAAGAGGATTTCTTAGTTTGCTTCAGCTGTGCATAGGTGACTTTCTCCAGTGTTTCAGAGATGTTTGGTTTCTATCTTCCATCTCCACTGCTCTCACAGCCACAGATAAACACTGAGACTGCAGATAGGTTTGAAGTGCTCAGTTTTGCTCACAAGCTGTAAACTGATATTGATACCCACTGTGATACCTTGTGAAGGCTGACCTGGAACAGAGGCTAGACAGAGCAAAATAATAAAGTAGGGATTTATTAAAAGGCCTCAATGGATCCACCTTGGGCAGGACAAGAGCCCAGCCAGGGCTGCACCCAAGATGAACCAAAATGGTTCCAAAATGCACGAGCGGGCACGGGGTCTGTCACTGTGATCAGTTCTGCTCCATTTGCATCTTGGAGCTAATTGTCTAATTATAGCCTTAGCTTACAAAGTCCTATCTTGTATTTCTGTCTTCAGCCCACGTTGTTTGTGCTCCTGGGCTGAGATTTGGATCATTTGTCCTTGGTGCCCATCTAGACCAGGAATTGTTTTGTCTCCCTGCTCTGTGCAGAGAGCTCACCATCCCCTGATATGAAGCTCAGAAGTACACACTAAAGCAGCACAGAATCTGAAAAATATAAAAGCTCAAACCTGAGGCATCAACTGCTGGTTGTCTGATCCATCCCTGAGGTTTGTAACAGCTTATATGGTGCTCCCCTCTTTGGTGAACATGTGTGCCTTCACCCAGTCGTCCTTTGTGGTGCAGTGATGGCTGTGCCCATGTTTTGGGAGTGCTCTGAAATAATGTTCCTGTGTCTGTTTTGCCAGATCATCCTTTCTTTGAAGCTCTTGTGAAGTGTTGTGCAGTAGCACATCACCACCAGCAGTTTTTGCTATCCACCACTGGATGATGTTCTTGCCCAGAGGGGTTTTCCATCACAGAACATCCTCCTGTTCTGTGTCAGTGTCTGTACTGAGCTCCTTGGCTTTCTAACAGCTCAGACTTGCAGAACAAAGTGCTTGAGTAAGATACTATTTTTAAGGACATCGAGAGGTCTGTGATAATTTGGAGCAGAGAATTCTGCCTGGGGCAATCTCATGGAAGCTTTAACTCTGTAACTGGAATCCTGGCTTGTGGCACACAATTTTCCTGCAGTAAAGTTCAGGTGTTCCTGTAGCCCTGTGTGGGCTTCTGCATCCCACCTTCTCCAGCCTTAAGGAAGGGGCACATATCAAAGGAGGGAATTTGTTTCACTTCTGGGATTTCTTGAGATGGTTTACTAAAGGCCCTGTAAGAGCTACAGGCATGAGTTCAAACCATGCACCTCACACATGAAGGTCCAGAGACTCTTCCTCTCACTTAAGGAGACATCAAGGAGTGGTGGCAGCAGGTGTTGTGCCATGTCCCCTGACTGAAGGACAATTTCAGCCCCACAAACTGATTCCCAACATCAACAGGCTGGGACAGGCTCCTGTTGACCTGTGTGGATGAGGCTGATTTCAGCCTCACTGAGTAGTTACTACTCCTAATTTCTATTTGGGCTGCTTTAGCTTGATAAATTTGGGATCTGAAAAAGCGTGGGCTACTTTTTTGCCCTTTATACCCAAATCTTCTTTAAGGGTCAGATGTGTGCGGGAGAAAAACATTGCCAGTGTAATTTTTAAATTACAGGATGATATTTGTTAGGTCACCTGCACAGGGAACTATTTTATTGCCTGCTAATTAATGGAAGTAACATAATTGTTTCCATTTTAGACTACTGCTATTTATCAAAGTGTGTTTGTAAAGGTTACACTGCCTGGCGCAAAATATGCTTAAAATATTGTTACTTTAGCTATTTCTATGATCGTTTGTTTGTAGTGGTTTTGGAAAATGAAAATGTAGGATACAATTTACTGACACAGAACTCAAGAGGTGTTTGTGCTATTACACAAATATACCCAGGCCCTATTTCTCCAGCTGTTCCAAGCTGGCTGATACAGGGGACAAGACCTTCCTTCATCTGAAATATGCAGGAAATGGGCTAAAAAATTGGTAGCAATGCAGGAATCAGGGCTTTGGGCTTTTGCTTCTTGGCTTTTTTAGATCAGCAGGTCAGTGTAATTAATTAACCCAGCCTGCAGAGCAGCTGTATCTGTTTGTCACAAAGGTGAGTGTGCATCAGGAATCCCAAACTCCCCTTGGTGTTTGCACTGGCAGGGCTGAGTCCCAGGCACAGCCTGGCTGGGGTGGTGTGATCCTCATCCCCACTCTGACCACACAGGGAATTAATGGGCTCAGTGCCCAGAGAGATTTCTCTGCTGCTGATTCCCTGGCTCCCCAACCTCATTTGATGTCCCTGTGTGCAGTGCTTGCCCTGTGCTGTAGTTGTACTTCTGAGCTAAAGCAATTTCTGTCTCAAACTGTTCCAGTGTTTGAACTTTGGCAAGAAAGGAACCCACTCCTTGCTCAAAGACTTCAGATGTTGCCTCCAAACACACTTTTGCTGTGCTCACTGGGCACAGCAAAACTCTCATTCACCTATAATCAATAGTGCCAGCACCCAAATTATTTTGGTTTGTGGTGATACTGAACTTGTTGGAGGTCAGGAATGATGAACCTGCCCTGTTGTTTCTGATGGAGTATTTCCCTTGTGTGAAAGCCTCGCTGTTTCCAGAGGAACAGAAGTGTTTCTCTTTCAAACCTACTTTCAGTGCATGAGGATGTGTGTTTTTCTCCACTTGACAACTGGTGGTTTGTCACTTCCTCAACTCTGAGCTGTTCACAGAGATATTACGTTGCTGACAAAGTGGAAGCAATTTAGTAATCACAAGAGAAAATCGACACCATTAGAGTTCAGCTGTCTTTGTTTCAGCCATTAAAACACAGACACTACCTGATTCATATATAAATTGCTACGATAGTTTCATTGTCTTTCCTCTGTGGGATTGAATAAAAGTGTATTTGGTGCCCTTCCTTTGAAGGAGAGCCTGGTCCCCTGGCACATTGCTCACATGGGGACAGCTCCCCTTGGTCTCTGACCCCACACAGCACCCACTGCCTGTCTGGGGAGCACTGCTGGTGCACCTGAGAGATTTCACCCACATTTTTAAAAATGTAGGAAGAACACTCCTTTTAAAAAGGGAGTGGCTGCTTTGGGTCCTGTTTGAATTTCTAAATGAAAGCTTTCCTTCTTAGACTGTCACTGAGACTAGAGGTTGTCTTTTATATATCTTTGTTCACCTTTAGCCTTCATGAATTTTCTCTGTTGTTCTTTTGCTGAGTTGTGGTGAATTGTGTACATTGACAGGGGTGTTCACAGGGGTCCCAGGACGAGGGAAGAGATGAGAATCTTGACTCCATGGTTCAGAAGGCTGATTTATTATTTTGTGATATATATTATATTAAAAGAAAATTCTATATTAAAACTGCACTAAAGAATAGAAGAAAGGATTTCATCAGAAGGCTGGCAAGGAACAGAAAGGAATGAAGAACAAAAGCTCGTGACTCTCAGAGAGTCCAAGCCAGCTGACTGTGATTGGCCATCAATTAGAAACAACCAACATGGACCAATCAAAGATGCACCTGTTGCATTCCACAGCAGCAGATAATTATTGTTTTTCTCTTCCTCTGAGGCTTCTCAGCTTCTCAGGAGAAAGAATCCTAGCAAAGGATTTTCCAGAAAATGTGCCTGTGACAATGGCATTTATACTTGTTCTTTGCTAAAAATCAAACAGCAACTAACCAATGAAACAAAGCAAACAAAAACCCCACACAACCCAACAATGCACCTTTTTAGAAGGGAAGGTCTCATTGTCAGGCATTTATCCTTCAGAGGCTGCTTTGGGCTGCAGTTTGACACAGAATTGTCCAGAAGTGTGGTGGGCCAGCCTTGGCTGATGGGCAAAGTGCACCCAGCTCCTGGCTCACCCTCCCTCAGCTGGACTGGGGTGGATAAATGGGGAGAACACAACCAAGGAGGTTCAGGGCTCAGGACAAAGACAAGGAGATTCTCCAGGTGCACCCAGTGCAGCAGCTCAGCCTTCTGTTCATGTGCACAGTGCATAGAGAATTGTTATTCTGACCTGACAAACCCAGAGTCACAGTTCTATCAGTCTTTGTTATCAGCTTGTCAGCCACCTAATAAATACATTCCATCATCTCCGTGGGAGTTTCACTCATTTAGATGGTAATTCCTCTTCATAGGTATGTTCTACACCAGGTGCCAAACATAATCATCTATAATATGACTGGGGATGTATTTTAACACTTCTCATGTCCCTACACTTGTGTGTAGTTTTATTACATAGGAAGTGCCTGAATTTAAATTTATATGTCCCATCCATGCAGGACAGCTTCCTCTTGAAACTTGGAAACATTACTGCACTTCTGAAATGTGAGAGCAAGGAAAAGCAACAAAAATTTATCTCAAATCCAATTAAAATGTTTTGAGCAGTCTAAGCTACCCTTGAATATTTTTTATCCTGGTCTGTTTGAGAAGTGTCCTATGAGCTTGGTGGTGCAGTAGAAGTGATTTTAGAGTATTTTTTTTCATCTGAACTTTAGATATTCAAGATGTTTCTCTCCAGCCTGCCAGGCAGCTGCAAATGGCTCTGCAGTTGTCTCTCCACACTCACAGATTGGCCTTCAGGGAGGGAGCAGGGACCAAGTGAGAGCATGGCATTAATAAAAGCTAGACAGGCTCTGCCACGCTTTGTATCAGACTCCCAGTCTACAAATCTGGGCCAGATCTTTCCCCAAGTACTTCTGGAAGCTTTTCTATCCACGGTGCTGTAAATGTGTAACAAGAAACAGCAATTTTAGCTGATTTTTTAGTTATTTTAGTGAGCATGTATATAAATTTTGCATACATAAGATATTTAGAGCTGTATCTATAACTTTAAGGTGTTTTTTAAGACTTGTTTGAGCAATACAAGCACAACCTTTTTCAGATTTTAAAGAGAAGCAGGATTTACTGTAGAGGACTTCAGCCTGTAGCACAGGGGGGAGAAGGGAAGGGGTGTTAGCAGTACCTGCTACTATTGCCAGAATTTTCTGCTGCCAAATCCATAATACTTCAGGTCTGAAGTTTTCTGAAGGACAAAGCACAGCCCCTATTAATTCCCATCTTAAAAGTTCCATCTCCAAAGTCTGTCTTATTCTTTGATGTGTAAAAACTGAAGTGCATCCAGGATGAGGACTCACCTGTGAAAACATGGCAATTAGTTCTGCATGAAAGCAATCAAGTCAAACTCAAGAAGGAGAACAAGCTCTTCTGTCTCAGAGACTGTCCCAGAAGACCCTTCCAAAAGGATGATCAAGAATACTGGGAAATATTTAACAGCAAAGGAATATCTTCTTTGAAAAATAAAAGAGTGGTCCTCAAACCACTCAATTTTTGGCCTTAAGAGTTAAAAACCAAAGAGTAGAACAAAACTTTAAAGTGTTAGGTCTGGAAAAAATGGAAATGAGCTGGAATTTGTATTCTGAAGAAGAGCTAAAGTAGAGCAAGAGAAGAAAACAGCTGCTTCAGGAATACAAACACTAGATTTCTGAATGCAGAGAGGACAGTGTGATTGAGCTGTTTAATGTATTGTGCAAAGCACCACAACTGTTGCCTTAGAATATTTAACCAGGAAGGCTAAAAACTGAGTCCAGGCTGGACTGAGTCCATCAGTGTGTTACCTCCCCATTCTTTTTGATTAATTTTGAATTGTTTCTTTTCCTGCTCATGCTGAAGCCTGGGAAAACTGTATTGCAATAGGGAAGGGCCTCAGCAGTAGCAGTGGCAGCCCCAGGCAGGGGTGAGTCCCTGGTGACACCAAAGGGACACCTGGCCCAAGGTGAGTCCCTGGTGACACCGAAGGGACACCTGGCCCAAGCCAGGCCAGCCAGGTTTGCTCACCACCACAGCATTTAATTCTTGTACTGTGTAATTACACAGCTCATCTCCTACACGGTTCCTTCAGAAAGCAACAAAGAGCAGAAAAACTAAATCCTGTCTCAGATGAGAAAACACAGATTTGGTTCCAGGAGTGAAACAAAGGTAATGTCAGCAGGGAAATCCAGTAACAGGGCTGTCAGGGATGTGGGTAGGGATTTTAACATCACTTTCTCATTCTTATTTTTTGCTTTCTGTCTCGAATTTGGTTGCTTTAATCACCCTCAAAACAATAAAAAAGTTACCCTACACATAATAATGTATAGGCTAATATAATATTGTCTACTATTTTTTTATATTGTCTGCTACTTACCCTCATACCAGCTTAGCATGTAAAGGAAGAAGGGGAATTTTGCCATTCTGATTATCTGTTGCTATTCTGGTTATTCTGACAGGCTGTACCAGTGGCAGAGGCCTGGATAGAATTTGAATACATTAGAATTAGCTAATGAACACAAAAGGCTACTACTGAAGCCTTGTGTCCCTACAAGCACGTGTGTGTTCACACACACACCCACACTCTGCAGCACTGGAGCAGAAACAAAACCAGATGAACTTGAACTCATACCCAGGAACAATTTCTGCCCTCACAGCCAGCACACCCTCCTGCAATCAGTGAGTGGGATTTGGATCAGTGAGTGGTGAAAGGGATTCCTGGATGCCTGCAGGAGTCGGTCACTGAGGAGAGGCAGCCAATAACTGATCCTCCCGGGAGGAAACGCTGTGCAGAACAAATGTCCCTGCTCTGCAGGGAGGGGATGAGCACAGCTCTGCTCCTGGGACTCCTTGCTGCTCACTGAGGAGCTCAGCTCCCTGGCAGCTCTGACCTGCTCTGTGTTACACACGCTCCAGTGAGGCCAGGGGAGCCTTGGTGCTGCTGCCTTGAGGGCAGAACAACCTCAAAGTCACTGCAAATAACAGGACAACAAGGTGCATCCTCCCCAGAGAATGGATAAACAAAGTGCTCAGCACTGAGGGGATGAGGTGACACAAACCCACCCTTTTCCACAGTCACACAGAACAAAGATCTGTGGGAATCCTCAGTACAGTTATGGCAGTTCTTGGCTCCTTCCACCCTCAGCAGAGATTCACCAATACAAACCATCCTCTTTCTACTGGCTGTGAACAAAAATCTAAAATTAAAACCAATTTTTGTGACTGTTTGCTGAAATAATCAGTTTTTTTCTTGTTTACAATGACTCCAGCACATAAAAGAAACTGCTGGGTCCATCATCAGTTACACTCTGCTTGCCAGTCTCAGCTATTTATGATGCTAAATTATACAGCCTAAGTACAAAACCAAAAGTTGCCAAAAAATCAGGGAACTCATAAATTGGGAAAGCAGAAGAGGTAGGAGGGACAAGCTAATGCCATTCAAAGCAATGGCTAAGCTCCTTCAAAAGGATAATTCCATGTGCTGTTCAACAGGTCAATAATCAACACATTTCAGCCGTTTGAACATAATTTAGCAGGCACTGTCCTGTGACAGCTACTGTCAAGCATACAATTATTTTTTGGTCCTATTGCAATGATTTTTGGTTGTAGGATGAGTCCCAATTTCTAAGAGTATCCTGAATTACAAAAAACCATTCTGCATGTTTTCATTTGGATTGCAAATGAAGCAAGGTGCTTTTATACCATGTCCTACTTCTCCCTAATGTATAAACTCCCTCTATAACTACTTATCTTATGATTTTAATTTAAAAGCTAATCTTCTAAAATTAATATTAATTAATATGGCTTTTTGGTATTTCCCTACCACCTTCCATGCTCTCAGTTGCAGGTTTGCAGCTGGAATGGCTCAGTCCCTCTGCAGGGCTTTGTTATCTTCCTCACAGATAACAGATCTGTGCCAGCTTGCTGAATGACCCCAGCGCTGCTCAGTCACACAGAACTGCTCCATCTGTGTGTCCGTCCGTCCGTCCATCCATCCATCCATCCGCTCTGAGTGCCTCTCCCACCTCTCCTGAGGGATCCACATCCCCAAAATGCTCCATCCAAAGCTGCCCTGCAGCCAAAGGCAGCCCCAGCCCTGCCTGGAGCCCCCAGGTGTTTGCTCACCTGCTCAGCTGCAGTTTTGGCCTCTCAAGTCAACTTTGCTGCTGCCAGACATAGAGGGAGACCTGCAAAGGGGGTTCAGCAGGAGAAAACTAAATTACTCCCTGGAAGAAGTCTAACAAAAATGAATGGAATGCAAACATTTCAGGCAGGAAGGAGAGCAGGGCAGAGATCAGGCAGATTCCATCAGACTGATGAGTTCAGGTTTCTCTTCACATCCACAGATCTGCCATCTCCATTGGTTTGCCATTGATAGGCATTTAGGCCACTCAATTATTCTATTATTGAAATTAGATAATGAGGTAATTACAGAAACTTCCTTTCTGAGCTCATACATGCTCCACTGACACAGGTTGCAGAAATATTCCTGCCAAGAATTTGGTTATTAAATGTGAACTTGCTTCAGCAGATGCAGAAATGCCCTTGATTCTTTGCCACACATCTGTGCAGCTCCTTTTTGGTTCAGCACAAAGTTCAAACATGGGATGTGAATCAGCAGCTAATAATTTTCCAAAATATTTGGCTTATAAATATTTCCTTAGAAGAAATATTCTGTTTTAACAAGAGATTTTGTTGAAAAAGCTTTACTTTTATTTTCATTCTCAAGCTTTACTATGCACAACAAATCAGTTTTTAATGAAAGATGGCAATAATATACTTACAAGTCACATAGACCAATGGACTATGTTTAATGAATAACCCTTGGACAAGGTACCAACGCATTTGAGTAGTTAAATTTCCAGTAAGATAAACATTCCATCACTCCAATATCAAAGCTGCTGCCTTGAGCAGCTATTCACTGCTGGGACATTTGTGGGAGCTGAAGCTGCTGCCTCCCAGCTGTTTGCTACCATTATTTACCATTATATATACCATTATTTATATTTTTTTTATTTATACCGTTATTTTCTTTTGCCAGAAATTGCCAGGATGGGATGCGCTGAGGCAGCAGGATACTCAGTACCAGGATTCCCTCATCTGCCCCAGGGGAACATCAGCCAAGTAAACTCCAGTCCAGCTGGTCCTGCACCATTCAGTGGTGAATCAAAAGGAAGGGAAGGATTTCTTCTAAAGAGTAAATGCTCAGGGTCACATGCATTTTATAACACGGTAAAAATAAATTTAATTATCAAAAGAACTGCTCCAACACTGAGCCCTTTCCATGGCCATGCACAGGGGACAGAGGTGACCCAACAGCCACATCTGCAATATTCCAAGAGCCAAGCAGAGCTGCCAGGAGCACTCAGAGCTGGGCCATGCTCAGTCCCCACCATCTGGAAGCCTCTGGCCAGAGGCACAAGATTTGTCCCCAGCAACTGGAACCTGCAGAACGTTTGGATGCCTTCCCATCATGGAAATGCACTCTCTTTCTGGCATAGCAGTAATCCCCAATTACAGTCCTGACTGCAGGAATATGCTGCTAAAATCATGAGAAGGGAAAAAACTCCTGTTGAGAGAATATCCTTGATAAAGCAGCAGTGGCCTGATGTCAATTAGGCCCAGGGACATACAGGTTTTTTAATGTAAGACAGAACTGCTGGTTTTAGTCATACAGGTGGATTCATTTATGAATGCTGACCCTGACATATAATTTTCAATAAAAGCTGTGCTTTTCTATCTAATTTCCATCTTTCAGCTGAGACATTAGCATTTCTTATTCAATGTTCTTCCCTCTCAAGCATTACCTCAGATTAATTGGCACTGTATAAAATAAGTTCCTGGGTGCACAATGGTAACCATGGTAGCCTCCATCCTATCTTCACAATGCATATGCAATTCAGTCCTCAGGAAAACATAATTAGTACGTAGCAGAACACATTCTCTCCAAACACATCACCGTGCTAAGAAATGCACTAAATCAAAGCAAATGATGCCCACAGCCTCCACCCAACTGGGCTCCCGTTGCTGAGCAGTTACATTACAAATGAATATACTCTTCAATAGTTTTGCTGCAGCATCCCCAACTTGCACAATGTGCTTTCCTCCCCGTGTTTGCTCTGCTGTCTGGCCAAAGGGTGGCAATGTTCTCCTGGCTATCAGCAGAATTGCATTCCTGCAGGAACAGGAACAGCTCTTTGCAGCCAAGGCAGAGAGCTCTGCATCATTAGCTGCACTGCTAACTGGGTCCCAGCACATCAGCACTGACCCCTTCAGCTGCAGGAACAGAAATATTGCAGCACACTTTGGGCTGGTGCCCCACGAGCTGTGTGAAAGCACGTTCACTTGGATCTCCTCACGGGAGAAATTAAAAAGCATATGCAGCTCAAAAACCAAGAGTGCTCTCTGTTCCTTATCACACATGGTCAGGCCCTGCTGAGGGTGCTCCTGACTGTTTGCACAGGACAATCACTGCTCTGCAGGCAGGGAGAGCTCCCACAAGCCTGCCTGCCCAGGAAGGGCCACCCAGCCCCTTGAGATTGCTACAGAAAGCTGATTTAACTCATTTGAGAAGTTTCCCGCGGCTCCTCTGGGGATTTGCCAGTTGTGAGGATTGGAATAATCTGAAGCAAACATCTGCAGCAAGGCCTTAGCAGCACAGTCACAGCGAGTGGCAGTGACACAGCAGCACGGGACAGGCTGGGCAGCTGGCACTGCTCTAATTAGTGCACAGCAATCCCTGAGTTAATGGCAGAAAATGGGAATAATCTCATGGAGAATAAACTGCTGCCCTTGTGCTGGACCCATTCCCATGATTACCAAACCCAGCCTGTCCCACACCCAGACATTCAGCCAGATTCCCTAAGACACTGAAAGAGAAATTATGTTTTTCCTGCTGTTTCACAGGGGAAAAGTTACACTTAGAGACCTGCAGAAAAAAAATCCATTTTCAAATGCCACCAGCTATTATCTGTTGAATTACTGTTAACTACAAAAAGCAAAATAAGAACCACTTTGCACAAAACAGGAGCAACAAAAGTAAGGAGGTGTCCAAAACTGTCCAGGATAGTTGGTACTTAGCAAACATGAAAGTAATTTAGTTCTTCATCTGAATAAATATTGGTTTGTTTACTGAAGTGTTAAAAAGACTGCTTTCATTAAGCCTGGGATATCAGTGTGTCAGATGAAAGTAGGCATTCACTTACACCCGTGGCAAAAATATCAGACAGCTGTTTCTGGACCCCAAATCAACCTAGCCAATATGATACCAAGCAGTTGCCTGGTAGTTAACTCATCCCAGAATTCTTAGCAATTTTCATATTTACAATTTAGATGTTCACTTCATCCCCTGTATGTGTGCATGAGAGGAAATACTTTCCAATCCACGCTAAAAAACTCTCAAACAGCTGTAATAATTTTAAATGCCTTTAATAATCCTATTTAACCTTTCCTTCACACCAAGGTTATGCCCTGGACACTTTTCTCCTTGTGCCCTGGCAGTGCTGGTGTCAGGGCAGAATGAAGTGACATTGTCACTGTCACTGCCACCCCTGCAGGTGCCAGCCTCACATCCCAGTTTGCAGGAGAACACATCACAGCCCCAGTTCAGACATTATGGCAAAAAGGAGCATTATGAGCACAGAATTCCAGCCACCCACACGCTAATGATGCGTGTGCATCTGATTCCACACATTTTGACTTTTAGATATGTCGGGGAAAGGAAATAAACATTTCTGTCAAGTAACAGTGCTACAAAACAACTTGTCAGGTAAAAATGTCATTATTTCGATTATACAGAAGCACAGAAATGCCCTCTGTTAACACTGTAACACTTAAGTAGACACATCACACTTCCCTTTTATGGCCATTATAAAATTTATTTGGTAAAAAAATGGGAACAACTGGTAAAATGGCACATTTTATGTGCAAAAGCATGCTAGTGCAGGAAAAGCTATTTATCTTTATCCAGGTGATGACATTTATTTCGTGCAATTACATTGGCTAATCTATCACAGAAGTGTTACATGACACCAACTTTCCATTTCTCTGAAGATTTTCTGAAGCATTTCATTTCCTGTTTTGTCACCTGGTCTCATCATGGCAGCAATTCTAAGAAAAACTTTCAAGTGGCTCTAATAATTCAGGTGGTTCTAATAATTGCTGGACTCACTGCACTCACAGCTATCCTGGACAGAGGAGAAATGTTAATTAGTGAGCACAAAAAGGACCAAAACCAGCCCAAGGTTCAGGTAGCAGAGTTTGGGAGCAGGATGA
Organism: Loriotus luctuosus; assembly: GCA_035582745.1. Lineage (NCBI taxonomy): Eukaryota > Metazoa > Chordata > Aves > Passeriformes > Thraupidae > Loriotus > Loriotus luctuosus. Next base: position 3,999,561 of record JAWWEY010000243.1, read on the forward strand.
TCACAAAACTAATCTGCCACACGTTTCATGCCCAGTTTCTGTTACATAAACTTGGCTTTGCTTTCTGTAAAACGCCCAGGCAAGACTATCTGTGACTGCAGAACATTCTGAACCCACCCTGCTAAAACACAGATTACTGAGCCCTCAGAGTAAGAGTTTTTATAACCCATCACATGAAAGGTAAATATAGCATGGGGGTGGGGGAAAAAATCAGTGACTGGATCTTGGGAATGGTAATTAGGTACACTCAGCTGTCCCATGCCACATGGCTGGGGGAAATCTTACAGGCACGTCACTAACAGAAATACAAGTAAAATGTTCTATTATTATCCTAAGTAATATAATTTAGGCAATAACACTGTAAAATGTTAAAATATTTTGAATGCCTTTAAACCGCTGAAAACAAATTTTCTTGGTCATTAACTGCTGAACATTAGAATTTTTTTTCCATTAAGATTATTTAATGTTTGTGAAATTATTTGAACGCCATTTAATTACTTGAAATTCAGAATCATCATCAGTTTCAGCCATCCTTTCCAGAGAAACCTCCTTCAACTGCCAACACATCAAATATTTACCAACCATGAATGTCTATATATAGTGAATAAAATGTATGGATGTATGCACTAGGAAGCTCCTTTCAAAGTCTCTGGCTTTTGGTACCAAAAAGATATGGAATGATTCACTAGAGAAAAATGTCCCCAGAAAAGCTCAAAGTGAAGAGCCTATAAAAAGCTTCCTCCACTGAAGTGCAGTGGAAAGACAAAACCAGCAGCATTTTTTTAAACAAAGGAGAAGCTGTTGAAGTTCCCACAAGCAGAATTTCACAGCACAGATCCTACACAGAAGCTGCTCTTTTTCTCCATCTGAAATGCCAAGCTTTGGATCAATATTGCAGATCCACAACTTGCAGATGCAATCCCAAGGTATAAGAATGCAAGATGCCTGCAGACAGTAACTCAGAACCAGGCAATGCAGTTAAAATATCCCAGTGATTTGCAAACCAGCGAGGTTTTATGAACCACTTCAGATCACCTCCCATATTTTAAAGTACTATGTGTACATTTATACAACAAAAGGAAAGTGAAATCAGCACGACACCAGCATCAGTCTTTTTGATGTCTGCAGCACACTTATGTCAAGATTTCTGCCATAACACACCTTAAAACTTTCAGACAACTTGCAGATTTTCTGAACATTCTGAAAGCGTTCAGAAGCACTTATGGGTGTTGGCAGGTTGTTTTCTCATTTGGGGAGGAGGGATGACATTATTCTAAGAATTAGAGATGTATTTTGCATAATTCCCCTGGTCTGCAGGTACAAATAGAGGTCTGTGCTTGCTGCCATCCAAACATTACTGAGTTGATCACCTGTCCCAAGATCTGAAACTAAACACAGTCCACATATTGCAGATACAAACTGAAGTTTCAAAACTCATGTTTAAAATATTTACCAAACCTTAGAGTGATTTAATTCAGATTTCTGGCCACATTCATGAGCATGACATTTATGTGAGAGCTTCCCCATCAGCCCTCAGTCCAACACTCCTCTCCTATGCTCATGAGTGGAAATGACTCATTTCTCCTTTTTTATAAAGCCAGATGCCACTAAAGATAAATGGAATAACGATTTTACATAACTGTTATATAAATAACAATATATGTAACATACATATATATAACATATATATGTATGTGAAATAACATATATAACATTTATATATATATGTGTGTGTATGCAAATGCACATTCAGGGACATAAGTGGTGGCTTCTGCTACAGAAAAAAATCAGGAAGAAGGTGGTAACAGTAACTGCCCAAGTGACAACAAAAGGCATAGCAAGAGCTTTGCCACCAATGTGAGCATTACAAACTCTGACACCCATCACTACTGACTTTTTTACTAGATGACATTTCACAATCCTCTAACTGCCATCAACAATATTCTGTTGGTAGGTGCTGCAGTAGAATATTCTGCTACACACATTCAAGTCCTTTTCAGCAGACCAGCCAGATCAGTTGAAAATAGATACATTCCAGGTGTGTTGTAAAATGCAGCAATGATTAACTGTGAAATAGTCACTCAGGAACTGAGTCTTTTCTTTAAACAACCCTGGTTTACAAATGCTGTCATTCCTCACTACAGAGGAGTTGTCACTCAGGGGGAGCTGTCACTGCAGTGACACACTGCAACGTGAGCTCCGGGGTAATTGTGCTGATTAGGAAACAAAATATTCATGTCCCATTTGAGTGAATGGGAAAATTGTAAGACAAATTCGTGCTTGGTTAAGTTAATGAAGTACCTTTTCTTCTGATGGGTTCCTGTGGGAAGTGGGAAGCCAAAAGTGTGCAGCACATGAACTGACTTCAATGCCTTTTCACATGGAACGCTCTGTTCCTTCCAGGGTGATCACTTCAAAGGTTATTTCAAGTTCATTTCTCCAGTTTCTGGAAATGAGAGAGGGCAATGGATCAGGAACAACAGTGCACTAGCTAAATATTGAAATGTAGAGCTGTCAATTAAAAATTACAAATAGACCAACAGATGTGTACAACTAACTTGGGGGGCCTTTTCCCTCCAGTTTTCTGGAGGTTCCAAAACACAGGGCAAAACCAACATTTTTATCAAGAGCAAATACCATACAAATGTGCCATAAACACTAGTTTATTGCCCATAAATACAGTGTACAGAATCTGGAGTAAGAACAAACTTAACAAAGATTGGACACCCGACTTCCCCTGCCAAGTTAACAATCTCTGTGTAAGAGTCTCTTTTCTGGAGAACTCCTGAGAAACAGAAAGGGGGAGAAAAGCAGCTTACCCTGTTATGCTAAAAGCCACCAGCAAGGGATAATTCTCTCCTTTCCCTTTCACAATGGTGTTCTTGGAAACAGATTTATTTTGTACTTCAGTGCCTAATAACAGCTGTTGTGCATTTATTGTCCCACTACCCTGACACAGTAATGTTATCCTACTTCACTCTGGACTCAGATTTCTGACAAAACCACACTCACCACGGCATTCCCTAACGCTGAACCAAACTGGCAGGGACCTGGGGCTCCAGGGCTTTCCCAGTGCTCTCTGCACTGCATTTCACTCCCCCAGTGCTAATGGGCACAAGTCACCACAGGGTAATTGCAAACAATCACCAGCAAATGGGAAATGCCCCATTTTAATGCCAAGAGTGGCAGAGCTTTGCTTTCAGGCAGAAGCATTTAAAGCAGCATTGCTGTTGTTTTATCCCTCACATTTGGGATATTTTTCAGACACTGCCAGAGTCCATTTCAGTCCAACAGGACATTGGCTTTAAACCCAACATTTTTAGTCCCATTGCCACAGAGTTGCCCTCACCTTTTGCTCCCATCTCCACTGATTTTCTGTGGTTTTGTCAGAATCTGACTCACCCCATCACATGGCTTCTCATACAGCCCCCAAATGTGGGCTCAGACATGATTTTCTCAAGACAATTCTTCAGTATTATCCAGCTCCACAAATTTCATCATTTTTCCAAATTGATTGCCTGGGGAGGGGTTCTGGAAATGAGGAGAGATACTAAAAGCACAATGGGTTTTCTCCACAATTCCTATTTCCTTCCAGAATCAAAGAAGACTCATTTCATAAAACTTTCTCAGTGCCTGGTCCTTTTCAAACACAGATGCTACACACAGCTAGAAATCTTCATTTGTTTGTAGCAAGAGATTGTTAAGCATAAAAAATTAGACATTTCTAGCAGTCATGTCTTCTTCTCCCTAATTACCCTTGAAGGCAGAGTTTAACAAGTCAAACTCTCACTGTATACATGACTTACCTTGCAAAGTTCCCTAAGGTTCTCATGAATTTCCCTTTTTATGTCCAAATCACCACGAGTTTGTAACCTGGTTTAGAGTTTCATTTAAAAGAGGAAAAAAGGGGGGAAAGAAACATGAGGTGGTGGAGCTAAAAAAGAATATTTAGAAAACAGAGTAAACATTAATCACAAATAGTTTAATTCATCTTTTCTTCTGGGTGAGCAATAAACTGAAAAAAAAAAGTGAGAATCTTCTTTCAGCCATATTTTTCTATGATCTGCACTTGATATGTCACACAAAGTGGTACTTAAAAGAAATTCTACTTGTATTAAAAATGAAAAGCTTATGTCTCTCTTATTTAGGCAAAAACCCCCATGGTCCAGCAGGCATAAAAGTAATTGTTTATTCGATCTTGTTACCTATTCTGTACGTTTTTATAACCTTCTAAAACATGAAGCAGCACACTGTGTAAGAGCTCCTCCAGTTTTCTCTGAAAATCCTTCCCAAACAGTAGCTTAAGCTCTTTAAACACTTGTCCAACATTCTCTGCATGCACTGACACCATGGAATGTGTTTCAATAATAAAGAAAAGTAACAGCATGGTATTTCATTTTTCATTTTCCCTGAGCTCTAAGTCGTATTTGCAAGACAATGATTACTTCATGAGCAATTAACCCATCATGTGCTTAAGACAGGAGCTGTTTATTCTGCATTTTTACAGCCAAAACAGAAAGGATGGGCTTGTTTTGGGCAATTTCATGCTGATTACTTCTGGTATTAATACGAAAACCTTAAATCAGTGGGACTACCCTGAATATTCCCGAAGACATCAGCCACAGAGGAATGTGTCAGCCTTTTCTTTCAGTAACAAAATGGAATAAAGCAGGGAAACGAGCTGGAATGAGTATGTCATAAATATTTTCCAGAGGAGACACTCTTCAAGCATGATTCCTCTGCTCACACCAACTGCTGATAGGCACCAGGTGGGCGAGCAGGAGGATGCTGCTCTGATCCCTCTCTGATTCTCAGATTGCTTTGCTCTGACAGGAGCAGCGAGATGAACACACAGGGCTCTCTGTTTGCTTCCCAAATGAAGGTTTGTCTCTCCCTGAGGTTCAGAGTGAGCAGGCAGGCTCTGGCTGTGGGCAGAGCTGTCTGTGCAGGGGCAGAGCTGGCACAGCAGCACAGCCCAGGGCTCCACTCAGCCAAACCAGCACAGGAATTTGGGATAGATAACATCCAGCCTTAAAAGGCCATATTTGAAAATAAATCATTGGGAGGATTCCACATTTACCTGTAGAACAGCAGAGAGAAGCCCAAGAGACCATTCAAAATAAGACAGGGACTTCCAAATTGGGAATATCTCAATATTGGGAAGGTCCACAATTCATTTTTCAAACCAAAATATCGATCTAAAGCCACATTCTTTGAAAATAACTATGTTTCAGGGTCATATAAAACTTTGGAATTTGGTTTTTCTGCAGTTATTGTAATCATAGCTCCCAGTCAAATTGAAGAGCACGAGCTAACTGAGCTCAGAAGGAAACATATTCAGCTCAAGCCCTGTTAAAGCACTGCCTCCTTCTTCATGCTGACTTCTATTTAAACATGGAGAAATAACTCTTTAAAACAAAAAAAAGAAAAGTGAATTTGAAACCACTTGGGATCAGCAGGATCAAAAACCAGCCACTACTTCTTAAAAAGAATTGGTCAGAGGAGAACTGAATCAAGGGTAAAGCAGCAGGGCTAAGACCTGGGTGAAAAATAAGAATACTGATCAAATTTGTAGCACTGCTTTAGTCACTGCTCAGACACTTCAGGCAAGAAAGAGATTTGGGAGGTAGATTGTCAACCAATATCACCTCAGACAGCTCCAGTGCAGCTGACTCACCCAGGTTTACAGGAGCTTTTGATCTCAGAATGAAGGATTTTCAGAAATCCTTTAAGTTTGAAAAGTGAGAGGAAAGGGAAGCAGCTCAGGCTGAGAGGGAGCACGGAAAGCATCCTCAGTACAGGGAGAAGCACAAACACCACAGACCCCCAGAACATCCCAGAAACCCCAACAACTGCAGAAACAAGCTGTCAACCATCAAATTCAAAGCAGGAGAGTTCCCTTCAGCCCCCAGCTCTCTGGTTTAATTATTGTCCATTCCCTCTCCAAGCTGCACCTTCACATGAAGGCTTTTTAAACCTGCAAAACTGAAATCCACAGAGGTTTCATATTTACTGCAGCTAAACACCCATTCAAATCTTTCTGAAAGAAAGTATTTAGAGAAAGAAATCATTGTTATTTCATAAGAAAATCAAACTAACATGCAATGCTTGTTCTCTCACAGCCTTTCTTGTCTCCACTCTCTGAGAACTTTTAAATCTGAAAAGCCAGTCAGACTCATGTTGTAAGGTTTAATTCTAAAAAGAGAGCAACACAAACTCAGAAATGGAAAAAAACCTCATTTCCACTGTCCTTGAAAAGAACAGAGAACCACAGAACTATTTTTGCCCACAAAGCCTGAAAAAAGGGGAAAAGTTAAAAAAAAAGGATCAAATAATTTAAAATCAAATAGATATTTCTATATTGAAAAATATACCGAAATAATTCCAAACAGAAACAAAAGAAGATGCTCATCTATTCTTGACTCCCACAGTTTTAAAATTCATGTCTTACTCTGACAATTCACGTTGACTTCTGGCACAAAGGACTCCAAACAACTGATAAAAAAATCTTGGTGAAAAAAACTTAATACTTCAAATTAAGATTAACAAACATATCATATCAAAGCTTTTTCAAAGATTATGCAATGGCAGGGTATTTAATAAAGTTGTCATTTTTTTCTTTCTTTCCTGAATTCTTCATTCCAAATGTTCCATTTTGGTTACTTTGATGTATTCTGTATTCACAAAGAGCGGTTTTAATACAAGAAGAGAACAAAATGGTGAAGGATGTTCCTAATATATCAATGAAAAAAAAAACCTGACATGAAAGTTCTTTTTTGTAAAGTTGCAAATCCCAAGGAAAGTCTGGATAAACTCTGCTCCCAAGACAAGTTTACTACCATAAATTATTAGTGTATTTATCTGCTACTTTGTCACATATCTTGTTTCTTTTTCTCACATTTTCCTACAAAATTAGGGTAAAAAATAAATACTCATCTGGAGGGTATGAGTCCTTAACAATATTCTGTGTCTCAGCTACTTTTTAAGGTTCTTTTTGATGCAAAGTAAATATAATTTCTGGTAGTACTTAAAACATTAATCAAAGTCAACAAGACTTAAGGGCACCTGCCAGTTCTGATTTCTGAGCAGCATTTTAGCTGACAGCAACTGTACACTGCTTAAAAGTCAGTTTAATTTCTACATAGTGCAGAATAATTCTTAAGAAAGTCACTGAACTCCTGCTCTACTGGAGACCCAGGCAAGGCATTCATTAGAGGTATTAGAGGTACCAATTTGAGATGCCAGTTTCTGGGGAGGGTTTGTGAGCATCAGCTTTTCTCTGCCCAGCAGCTCAGAGCCACTGCAGCCTCCTCACTGCTCCAGAGAGGAGGTTCAGGGCTCAGCCAGCACAAAAGCAGCACCTCCCACACGTGTTACTGCACAGCAGAGGAGGGAGCTGCTGGATGGGGAGTGCTGAGAAAGAAATGAGAAATAAATTCTGTGCTGGCTGCTGGTGCTGCACAGGTTTGCTGCACCTTTGGGGTGAAGAGAGGTCGGTGTTACCAACACAGCCTCCTCTGGGAAGGCTGCCCTACAAGAGAGGCTGGATGGGGCTAAAGAATAAAGCAGGGATTTATTCAAAGGATCTCCTCCATGGATGCACCTTGGGCAGCACAAGAGCCCAGCCAGGGCTGCAC
>JAWWEY010000243.1:4007416-4040819 GCA_035582745.1 Loriotus luctuosus
TGGTGCCCAGCTGGAGCAGGAATTGTTTTGTCTCCCTGCTCTGTGCACAGAGCTCACCATCCCCTGATGTGAACCCACACCCACACACTAAAGCAGCACAGTATCTGAAAAATATAAAAGCAAAACCTGAGGCATCACCTCGTGCCCCCATGCCAAGGAATTTTCATCCCTGCAGTCATGGCTGGACACTCACAGACACTGGGATGTGGGGATTTGGCACAGCCTTGGGACAGGTTTCATCAGGCAATAATTTTGCCCAGAGCACCTCCCCAACCTCTAAAACCCACATCTGCATGACACATTCACAACACATGGGCAGTCCAAGACAGCATTTCTCAAGCTGGTTTTGCTCTGCCCCTGATGCTCCATCCCCAGCAGCACAAACAAAGGAGGGTATGCTAAAGTCCAATTCCAGCTCTGGAATGACAAAGGAGACAGGAGCATCAGGAACATGCTGCTGTCACAGCACAGAACCCAACTGACATTCTGACTCTGACAGACACACAGCACATTTCTAGTTAAAAGTCTAGAATTACACAGAGAAGGCAATACTTACAATATGCAGCCAAAGGATTACTGAAGAATGTTAATTAAAACATTTTACCCCATTTATTACTCATGCACTATCCATAATTCATAGATCTTGGAGAAGTCAGACTAATTTTACCATAATGATCTCCTTAAAGATGGCTGATAATTGGGAAATATAATTCTTACCAGAACATTGGGGGCTGAAGCTACACGATGAAAAACAAAATACCAAGGAACTCAGATTTTTAGATACTGAGCTAATTTCACAGAAAAGAAAGCTTGCATATTTAGCAGGAAGCCATCAAAATTCAAAATAGAAGGCAGCTTGAAATAAATGATGTCTTATTTTAGTAAGCAAATTTTGTTTAATTGCTCTTCAGAAAGGAATTCAGCTTGTAATGGAAGATAAAGTTTTCAGTGAGCAGTGCATAATAGCAAGCATAGCACAAACATAGCACAATAAAAACCATTCCCACCATGCATAAACTCAGTCCAGAGCACTGTGATTCAAAGCTATCAGTCATCCTGACTAAATCAGAGCAACGTTCTGACATGAAATCTGAACTGAATGCTCCTCTGAAGGACATTCAAATCCTTCTATAACACTTAAACCCAATTCACCACCATGCTATTCCCATTCTGTGCCTCTACACTGAAATCAAACAGCTATTTTAATTATTGCAACACAAACAAGACTTTCAGAGAGCCGGGGCCCTTTGGAGTGGTTTTGTGCCCGAGTTAACGAATGCAGCCAGTGGAACTCAATCCTCTCAGCTCCCTGCATTGCCACAAAGAGCAAAACCAGAGATTTTCATACCTTCTTATGGGAAAACTCTGCCTGGCTGCCATCCTCCCCCAGCTCTCCCCCTGCTAAGAAACAATTGATCTGTCAGAGCCTCAAGATGGGCTGATGGAACAGTCCCAGGACTGCCAGGATTACATCCCAGCATCTCCAGTCCACTTCCTTTCTATCCCCACTCCCACACAAGCTCTTTAACATGTTCTCTGCTTTTGTTTGTTCTGAAGTTTGTCTTTCCTCATTAGAGACATTTGCATTCCTAGGGAAATGTGCACCTGATTTACATATTTGTTAAATCCAGGAATATAAACAGTTTTGAGCATTAGTACACTGACAGAATGTCACCATGTAAATAATGCAAGAGTCTCTCAGTGATTTCAACACATCTCAGGCTAATTTGTACGAGTGCTCTGCCTTGTGGCATTATTAAGGAAATTATTTTCATGCAAGCCAAAAAGAAACAGCTACAAAAGAGAAAAGAAGTCTTAACTTAGAATTTTGTCCAACTTCTTGCAAAGAAAGGAATTAAATGAGTGAGAGCAAAACATATATTAATACAAGTCAAGTGAAAAATGTAAAGAACTAGAGTTAGTATTTCCATTCCTTGGGAAGAGTGCTCTGCTGCTGCCAGGTTTGCAGAGAAGCCTCTTGAGAGCAGAGCAAGAAATGCCATTGAGTCACTCAACATGTGAAGAGCTGAGACCTGGGCCCATCTAAAATCCAAGCTCAGATGAGCTCCAGCTGCTGCATTATCTCCTCTACTGTCAGCCACAGAGAACCCAGGCAAACCCTCAAACAGAGACAATAACACCCAGTTCTAAAGAGAGAATTGTCTGTGCCATCAACTGACCTCATGACTTTCCTCCTCTAATTCTGTTTCTGAAATGTTGTTTTTTGGAAGTCAAATCACACCTTGATTTCCACGGGCCCACAAAGGACATGCAGCTTCAGAGATTGTTTTCTTAATTGAAAGAAAGATTTCCCTTTTTATTGTGTATTTCCTGCCGCTCTCCTCTGAATACAGGGAGAGCTCTACCAAAGCCCAGCACCACCAAATACTGATCTGTAGGTAAATAAGCTGCTGAGAAACATCCATTCAGACAAGAAAACAGATGAGTGACTTCAGGTCACCCTCAAGCAAGTCTGTTTTAGGAGCTGCATCATCAAATATCCTCACAGGATAAAGGCAAAATGTTCTTTTTCCCCAAAACTGAACATTTCAGCCCTAGAATGTTCATAGGAGAGATGGGAACCAAACACATGGTTCTAATTCTGCAAAAACATTATTGGACCTTTAGAGGTTAAAATTACAGAAGTCACAGCACCAGAGTCCCTGCTCTGAAAACTTCCTCCCATCTTAGTTACCCTTACCCCTTAAGAAGAGGGCATTAAATAAAGTTGACTCTGTATCCTCTTACAAAATAAAAAGCACACTTATGTTTTCATAAAGCAATAATAATAACTTTATATAGTATCTATGAATATAAATAAGCATATAATCATTATTGCTAAATATAGAAGTACAAAAAAACCAATCCTTTATTTTATATGTACATTTTTTTCCCCTGCAAAAATAGGGGTTATTTAAAAATCAGATACTGGTACAAACATATTGAAAAATATCTCTATGTCATAAACACAGTAATGCAAGTCTGGCTTTGAATATTAACATCTCAGATTTGGGATTTTAAATCATGTCAGTGTGTACACAGTGAAAAACAGAATATTGTTGCTCAGAAGATTAATCAAGAACAGAAGCCAACTTGGAAAAACAACCAAAAAACCAGATATGCCTTCAAAGATATTTTTCCTCCAAAATCTTTAAATCAAGCTAGACATGAAAAATGAAGTCAAATACAAATACATCAAGAAAATCTGAAATATGACAGATGAAACAACTGAAAAATACCCAGATGTGTGTTTCTTCTGCTGATAGACCAAAAAACTGGCGAGCCTTGGCTTAGAAAACCTTCACCCCTGTCCTATTTGAACAAGATGTGATGTTTTTTCCTTTTCCTTTCCTAAGAGGCTCAAGGGCATCGTGGCAATGGAGAATTCTGTAATTTGTGCAGAGAGGAAGATTTCCATGCCAAAGGCAGCAGGTCAGCACCGTGCTGGGTGAGACAGGAGCTGATGGCTGGAGATGGAAAACCCAGGTGGAGCTCAGAGCTTACCCCTGGATTTATCCCCAGAATTACCCCTCATGCTACTGGGGGAAAGGGGGCACTGGGGCAGAGCAAAGGAAATAGAAGAAATAGAGTTGGAATTATGGAAATGTGAGCTTACAGTAGTTTACAGTGGTAGGTTTAGGGCTGTAGGGAATTTTCTTGGATTAAATGAGCCATAGGCTGCTGAAGGGAGCAGCAGAAGCCCAGGACAAAGAAAGGAAAACCTTTGCCTTAGAGAAGTCTTGGGAAATGTTTCTCTGGAATTCAAAGTACTGAGAACAGCAAGGTCCTCTCATTAGGAAATCACCCAGTATCCAGCCAGACTGTATTTCTAGGTAAAAGTGAGATAAGGTATTACTGTTATCCCAACATCCATCTCCTCTCAGGTACTACAGAGCGAGGCCATTACATTTCCCAGATTTTCACTGCTTTATCTCCAACTGAGGATGTCAAAGCTCCCACGCCAAGGACAATTAATTTCTTATTTCTGATCTGATTGTAACTAAGGATGTTTGGAAGGGGGTTAATGATACACAGAAACCATTCCCTTCTGCTTCCAAACTCATGATTTGCCCAAACACAATATTTGAATTTCAAATTATCAAACATAACCTGGATATTTACAAAGCTGAAAGAAAGAGCCAATTTCTGGTGGTCACTCTCCATCATTTTGCTTATCTGAAAACAAACAAACAAACAAAAAACCACCAAAAAAATCATTTAAATATTATTTTTGCTATTTGACAGACACAGGAAGAACAGCCCACAGGTGACAGCCAGGCCCTTTGGATGCAGCTGGCTTGGTAAAATTGGTTTGCCATAATGAATAATTTCCATACTCTAAGAACACACTTGCCTTTGTGTTCCTATTTAATTTACAAATTCTCAGCTCCTGTAAACAAATACATCCAACATTTTCTCTCCCAGCCTTCTTCCTCTCTGCTTTAGCATTTCTTGCCTTGCAGAAGAATTTGCCCATTTTTTGTTTGCTCAGTGTTTTATAAAGGCAAGAGGCATTTATAAGGCAGATTTACAGAGCCTGCAGTCGGGTGGATTTCTGCTGGTGTGTCAGCTGAACATATTTCCTTCCCCTAATGTCTGTGGAGTTGATAGCTGCAGTCAGATAACAACAGCAAAGCACCAGCACTGGGAGGCATACGAGCAGCCCAGGCAAGTTATGGCTGTTTAATGGGCACAGGTTGTCCACTGTGAAATGCTGAAAGCATAATTCACAAAGCAATGAGTCACTGGGTGAGGAGGCAGCCAGGTGTGGTGCAGAGCAGCTCCAGAAAAGCTGTTATCCCCTCAGTGGAAGAGGTGAGGCAGAAAACTGGAACATTGACTCAGCAAACGAGTGCACCAGCACATGGTGCCACAGATGCTGGGGCTCTGAAGGCTGATTTGCAGCTCCAGCTATGAAATGCAGAACTTCAGAAGAATTCCATTACCTTGTACCTTACAGACAGCCAAGAGTAAATTGCTGCTTGCTGAAAAGCAATAGTGGCTGCAGAGCTGGATTGTACAATGACCATTTTCATTAATAACCATCCTGCAAGTCATTTGAATGTTAATGAGAAAGCAAAGAAATGAGTTCTCAGAGAAGGCAGGCTGCTGTCCACTTGAAAACATCAATACTGCAGGAGCCAGTGAGAGCATTCCCTGCTAAGATTTCACTATAAATATTAACATGCCTTATATTGCTCACTAAATCACACATGATTAGGGAAGTCAGCACTTTGTGTTGTAAACATATGTATTACATACAGAGCTAAGAATGTTTTATAGAATTTCCTTTTTAAATGTGCAGCTAGATGCTGCCAATATGCCTGCCACAATAAAAAAGATACATTCAATTTCACGTTCTACATGAAAACCTTAAATCTTCTTATATATTATACTGCATGCAGGAACAAGCATGTTTAATAGAAATATTTCCAAAAACAAGGCTTTATCTCCCCTAAATTGTGGCTTTGTTTTGAATTCCTTCCTTACAGGAGAAAAGGAATTTATTAGAGAAGAGACCAACGCAAGCAACAGGAACAGCGTGGTTTACTGTGAAAATGGGCAAAAGCCCTGCAACAGTTCTTTATCATTGCTCATTCTTCCAAAATGACAACTTTATATAACACTAGCAAGAGCTGACTGCTTCCCATCCCGTTGTACTGACAGCTTTTGGCATCAGCAATTATGACTCAATTTCAAACACCCCAGAGAGAGCATCTGAGCGTGAGCACCAGAGAGGGGCCAGCTCCTTTTTAATCAGCTATTAAGCATAACAAAATGGCATTTGAGTCCTGCCTGGTCATTCTTCACCTTCCAGATTATCTGGGGAAAAAAAACCAAAAAAACAACAAGCTAGTAGGCAAATGAGAAAGGCACAAAAATGCAATTAAAGCAGAGAAGAAGCAGAGTGAAAAAGGCTGAGTGGAGAAGGGCTACTGCTGTAAATCTTGAAATGACAGGATGCTTATTCCACATGAAGTAGCACTTACTTCCACTAAACCCAGCCATTTATTTCTCATGTATCTTCCCAAATAGGATAAACTGGAGGAGGGAAGTTGGTAAATTTTATCTGCATAATAATTCAGGCATCGTGTGACAGCGTACTTCTCACCAGCTTCCCAAAATATTCCACACCCCACAGAAGACTTTCTTGTTAATAAAACCACAAACACCAAGGCTGATCAGCCCCAAATCAAATGATTTGTGAGCAAACAAAACAGATTTGTGGCAATTATTTTTCCCTATGTGAATGAATTTTCATTTTTCTCTGCTAAAACACAATAAGCCTCTCCCAGAAGCTATACTGGCTGTTACCAGATTTGTGAATTTTTCAGTTTTGGGGTATGCAGGCAGTCCAAGGGACAGCATGTGCTAATGGTCTCCTGCTACTTGCATTTTCCTTATCATCCACCTGACTTCCTACCAGACAGTTATCAGGGCTGCTGATATCATTGACACTCCAAAAAAAATACACATTAATGTCAATATTTCAATTGTAACTGTTAAAAGCTATTCTTTTGCAAACTAGGTTCTGTTAAACAAAACTGCCCTTTTAATTCTAGGGTCTGTGCATTTGTATTCCAGTGAAAGTTATGTTGATAACACCATTTTTTGTCTGTGATCACATAAATTAGGCTTTTTCCAGAGGATTATGGGGTGTAGGGCGTGCCCACAGATGTTGCACAAGTCCAAAATCATTTATCTGGTGGCAGTGAGAGTAAGAAAGGTGCAGTTCATCCACGGGGGAAAGTATTGCATCTTTTTATAAACCTCTGACTAATAATTCTCTTTAAAGTGCTGATCAACTTGAGCAACTGGGACTTCCCACAGTGACATCCCCACTGAGGAAAGATTAACAGAATTTTCAAGGAGCAGCTTCTGGCACAGCTCCACGGTGGCCAGGCAACAATGGCACAATGCTTCCTCCAGTTTAAACTGTTTATCTTGCTTACACAAAATAATTCCATGAGGTACCTTGGGCCGTCCTCTCTGATTTAGGGATCCAGCCTTCGGAAGAAGAAAGCTCAAAGAGAAGTGGGTTTGGAGTCCCAGCCATTCTCACAACAAATGTTCGTGTCGCTGTCCTCAAAGGGGTTTCCTAAGCTCCTGCCCTACATCCTTCCTTTGAAAACTCCTTGTCTTCTTGCTTGGAGTGTGTCAGCACAGCAGGGCTGGGAATGGGATTCTCTCATGGCTCACCCACGCTCCACCACAGAGGGGAGAAAAAATAAAAAACCCTCGCACTAAACTGCTCTGATAGAAAAGGGAACCACACTGGGCTCTGAAAAAATCGTGCCAAGGAGGTGATAAGCAAGGTCTCATTGTCTCCTTTCTCTCCCCAAACACATTCACTGGTTAGAGACTCATTAACAGATAACATCTGAGCCAAAATTCTGCCCTCAGCCATTATCTGAAAGTGCAAATGTGTCAGGAAGATTCGTCTGGACAGCTTCTCTGCAGGAACACGCAGGGCAGGATAAAGCACGCCCCACAGGAGACATCCTACAGAGCTCCTACAAGTTTTCAGCAGCGTTTCAGCCTGGATAAGGGATTCCTTCAAGGGAATGCACCTCCCACCCCCCTGCAGGAACAGCTCTGCAAGCCTCCAACTACAAGGCAGGGAACATAATGAGCTCCCTGCAGACTTCTTCCCAACACATGCAGAGGGATGTGCAAAATAGAAAGTAATATTGCTAATTAGGCAGGAAAAAAGCCCTGTAATTGTCATCCCCAAGCAGCTGGGCACCCCCCTTCCACTGAGGGCAGCAGGGTGACCTTGTCCCTGTGAACCTGGCCCTGCTGTGAAGAGCTGCAGGGCCCAAATGCTGATGTGGCTTTCTCAAACTCCACTTCCAACGCTGCTGGGAGACCAGTGGCTGCTCTCAGGAACATTCTCTACTACCTGTGCCATAGATGGGAGCTTTCCAACAAGTGGTCAGCTCCTTTATTGGCAATTCTATTGACGGTTTAATAGCAGAAAAGGAAAATTAAGATAAACTGCAGTCACACATGTAGCTGTTTCCTGCAGCACATTGATTATGGAGTGGTGAAGCCATCAATGGCAGTCAATCTAGAAAATCAAGTTATTACTACAGTCCCCAACGATCAGCTCTTTCCTGGAACTCTTTGCATTTTATAATCTAACATACCACGTGCTGTTAAGATTACCTTTAATAAATGAGGTTTGGTTCAAGCCATCTTAAGTATCATGCTGAAATATGAATTCAGAAAGAATTATTAAAACACAGAGTGACCATCCATAATTGAATAGCCTCTATGATGAGGCAGGAAATAACCCATCATAAATGCAATTTAATTGTGGCAAAACCTTGAGAGCTTCCTGGAAATTCTTAGGGAAAACAGTTTCTCTGGAAAAACGAATGCAATAAAGTCCAACTTGCCCACAGAAACAAATCTCCTAAGATGGATCATGCATTAAAATATTTTCACAATAGCCCAACTAGATGTTTTGAGAACACTGGAATTTCCTTGCTTTTGTGTGGCAACAGATTTCTCCTGCATTAAATGTCAGAGATGCCAGCACCCTACACCTACTCTGGACCAGGAATCTGTGCATCTGTCCTGGCTCAGTTATCTTCACTCATTAACATGGTCTGGAAGCTGGGTATCATTTAAAATCTTGGATTTAGTGTGATTTGGAATATGGCATTTTTTTAAATGCCAGCTTCTGCTGGCTTGAAATTAATTTGGAAATCAACTCCAACACGACTGCCATTGTGGTGCATTTCTCTGAGTACAGACATTTCTGCTAATGAATACTTAAACAGAAAATAAAACATTTATAACTGAAAGGTAATAAAGTTCTGTAGCTGAATAACAAGATTTAGCATTAAATTTGATCAGAAATTTGAAAGCCTGTTACTTATTTCTCTGTGTTTCCCTGAGCAGTACACTCAGCAGGAGACTGCAAGAGGCTCGTTTAAAGAAAGAAACACAGAACCAAACCTGGTTAACAGAAAAGGGGGAAGAAAAATCTCAAAAAAAGGAGAAACATTGGGAAAGCAGCAGCAGAAATTCCTTCCCAGTGCAAATTCTGGTATCAAAAGTCAGGCAGAGCCTCCCAGCTCCTGAAGCAAAAATAACCAATGAGGAGCACAAGACAAATGGCCCTGCTGCTGTTCCAGGCTGGAATGCTCCTCACAGGTAATTTGCTCTGAGAAATTCCTCTGCATGTAACTCCTTTCACACATAATTAAGAGCTGCCAGGGTTCAGATAAAGAGTTGCTGGAAGTGGGATAGTAATTGCAATCTTCCACCGGGAATAGGTGCAATAAATAGTGAAGATCTCTCAGGAAACCTGCCTTGAAAACAGAACTGCTGTCTCTGTCACCTTCCAGAAGCACATGGAAATCTGCTACGGAAATTTAACTCAGAAATGAGGAAAAACTTTGCTGGATGGTGCTGTGCATAGAAATGTGTTAGAGCAAAAAGCTAGAGACTACAAAAGAGACTCAGACTGAGCATTTGTAGGGCTGGGTGAAGGTGCTGTTAAAAAGGTTGGCATCTTCCAGCTGAAGTCTTCCTCCACTTCTCATCTGCACCTTATTTTACACAAATATTTTTAAGGAATAAAACTGGTAAAATCTTCGTAAATAAGCAAGATTGCATTTTTTAAAATCAAAAAATCTACATGCAGCATTTTTGCTCACTCCCTTTACTTTTCCACCTGAAAAGTGTGTACCTGCCTGCCATACAGCACGTGTGCTGTCCTCCCTTCCCACTAACACCAGCACTTCACCTGTGTAACACCACAGAAACCCTCTGAGGGCAGGTCCACTGCCGTTCTGCAGAGATGTGTTCCTCCTCCAGGACCAGTATCTCCAGTGCAATTTCTCTGATGGGAATTTTGCCCTCAGGGAATTTAGCCCTGATGAAAAGGCAGGTGCATCCCACCCTCCTCATTCAGAGTCAAACTCCTCACTGCTTTCTCCTGACAGCTACTGGGAGCCTTGGACATTAAACTGTTGTACAGAACCAGACGAAGTTAATACCATTAAGATGTGATGCTTTAAAAGATGACCCCTGAACCCAGACTTTAAACACATTTTTGCCTGCCACAGCTAAATGGATGTTTATCAAATGCTGTAGAACAGAAAAAGGAAAGTGATGAACACCTCATGCAGAACAATTGCATTTTCTCCTCTCTAACAAAGTAACATTCATCATCTCCTCCCTTCCCCGCCACATTGTCCTGTTTTTTTCAAGTGATGCATTTGAAGTTGAACATTTTGCTTGACCATTTTATCTGCCAAACCACTCAAGAGAAATCAATAATCTACTGGAGTTCACTCATGTTTACATCCACTTTCTCCTACTTTTATCAGCCATATTTACAGTGATTGCAACCACGACCTTCTCTAAGTGATGCATCTTCTCATTTCCACTGATACTGAGGTTAAATCCTTTCAGCCCTGTTCCTGCCCCACATCACACATTCCTCCAGGTGCCTTTCATTGCAAAATGCATGAACATGGGACAGCCACAGATAGAGGTCTAATTCTCCAGGGTGAAATTCCCATGGCTGATGTTCTTACAGTGATCTAGGACAGCCTTAAGATACAGCCACTTGGTTTTGCTGAGGAGTGAAAATTCTGCTGATCTTCCCCCAAAGATTCAATTAATAGTTGGGTAAAACTACTTTGAATGTATCAGAGATAATGCCAAGAACAGCAAGAAAGAGGTTGGAATGGGGTTTTGAAACATTATTCAGGGTGGGGTTTTTTGTTTCTTAAAGAACTGTTAATGGAACCAGGCTAAAATACATCACATTCCCAACTAGCACTGAAGATGCTTCTGTGACAAGATTTGTTCCTACCATCTCTACACTACTGAAACTTTTCTGTTCTGCTGAATAAGAATGGACTTTTTTTATGAGTTATCCTATTTATAGCTTCCCTTTATGGTATTGTAGGGCACATGCCCCTAGTTATCAATAATTATGTTCACATGGAAAAGCTCTGTTGAACTCTGGGGATATTTTCAAGACTTCTAAGATATAACATCAGGCATATTTTAAAATTTTTGTTTCATAGTTGAGAATTCTAAAAAGAAAGCCAAATTCAATTAGGAGTTAACTCAGTTAAGTCCAGCTTGAAAGCAAGTCCTCTTAGGGTCTCAGTATTTCAATGGCTTTGTCTATAGAGCTTGCTGCATGTATTAAAATAGTTCAAAATATTTAATACTATTTTTAAAGAGTTCAGCTCTACATAAAACATTCTTACCTGCTCTTCTATGTTGGTGTATTATTTTTTCAGTTTACTTTTGACTGTAGCATTCACTTTTCCCCACCCTATACACCAAAATTACACTTTGTCCAAAGGTGGCTTGAGGACAAGGAAGTTGGATTGGAGATAAGTTCCTGAGAAAAGCCAGAAAACATTAATGTGAAGAATTGAGAGAATGTCTAATCCTAAACGACATCTGTTGGGAAGGGGGAGAGAAAAGGAGAGGCATCATGTGGATGACTGGTTGCTTCCCACACATCATTACCAGCTTCTGGTTCCTCACTGAAACATCTGGGAGGTGTCTTCAGTTTGTGTCTGCAGAGATGATGTTCACCAGCACCTGCCAAAACCCCTGGTGCAGCAGAAGTCACTGTTTATTAACAAAGGGAAGCACTGATGTGCAGAGCAGCTCTGCCACAGAAAACACTGGTTAAATGATGCAGGAAATTGAAGGAGGGAGGTAAGGAACAGATCCTGCAATGAATCCTGGCAGATCTCTCTGGGGAGAAGCCAACGTGCTCCAATCCAGGCACCAAGAGCTGCAGGGACCCTCTGGAACCTGTCAGAGCTCAGATGGGCCTCACATTGTGGTCAGAGCAGAGTGGTGGCAACCAAAACAATCCCTGAGCAAACCAAAAATAAACCCCAGAGTTTACCACTACTTACTTTCAACAGGGAACATACGGAAACAGATCTGCTTTTCCTTTTCTAGCACTGAAACATTTCTTGGAGGAAGCTCTGGCTGTGCACTTCAAGTTATGAGCAAAAGGTAACTTGTATAGATTTTTTTATCCTACAAATCTTAACAGGTTTCTGCATTTTTTGAAAAGGGTGTTGACAGAATCCTCAAATGGGTTACAGTGCCAGAGAACAAAAAGGGAACTGTGATCTTTTATTGAAGAACTGAAAGCCTAAACTCAAAGACAATTCCAGCTTTAAAGAACCATAATGCAGGAGATGTAATTTTCACTTGTCAAGGTGTATTTCCTTTTTTGAAGCCTTGCTTGGTTTATTCTGAGCAGAATACAGAGTTTGATGTTCCAGTATGTTCCAAGGAACCAAAGAGTTTGCCAGATCTAGTCAAAAAATGTATTTCTGTAGTGCTTGAAATCCTGCCCCATACTTAGGGATTTATGATCAAATATCTGATTTGTGCAGCTCCACATGCAAAAACACCTCTGGAAGCAGCTGTTCAAAGGGATTTATGATCAAATACCTGACCTGTGCAGTTCCATATGCAAAACCACCTCTGGAAACAGCTGTTCAAAGGGATTTATGATCAAATACCTGACCTGTGCAGCTCCACATGCAAAAACACCTCTGGAAACAGCTGTTCAAATCAGGTGTTCCCTGAAAGAACTGAGAGAAACGGAATGTTCAGGATGAACTCCCAGTTTCAGTAACTTCAACACCCTTCTTTGGCCTGCCTAACATTTATCAGATAGGTGCAGTAACACAAATTCAACCCCAAATTCACTTCCCAAAAGACCCACTAGGAAATTACACTCCTGAACAGCCATTTAGGAACATTTCTGTACAGTACATGTGGGTAGGTTGTACACACAGAGCTCTGGATGAAGCTTAAAAATGGAAACAGTTTGTTCCTAAAAGAACAGTGTCAAGACTTTCATTACCTTTTTAAAATAATAAGTTAGACAAGTAAGAAGTTAAATATCTGAAGCAGGAACAGGACTGTATGGAGGGGAAAAGTGACATATTACCACATTGCCATTTGGAGAGACAGCTGTACTTGGCTGCCAGAACTCCTGAGGATTCTCAATTGATAAATTTCCATAGCACAGTTCAAAGCTCACATGCCTAAATCACCAGTTATAGACTTTAGGACTGGAAGTCATATATGCTGGCTTGGACATATGTCTGTTTGAGTTATCTTCTTTGGGATTTTGATATTCGGATTTAAATGTTACCACCACCATCCCAAATGCCTCAGATCAGCATAAAGCTAATTATATGCTGCTATTAAAGGAGATTATATTAGACACTGACAGTTGGAAAGGCCTAATGACCAGATGGATAGAAAAATAAGAAATCAAGCTATGTTGTTCTGTAATAAATTTGCCAGAATTTTTATAGGCATTTTTATCATCAGCTTCATTATTTCATCCTGCCATTAAAAAAAACCCAAACCAACAAACAAACAAAAAAATCCAAAATCTAAACCTCAAACACAACTGGGAAAAAATTCAAGGTAGAAAATGCAATTAAATTTATACTGTCAGCATAATCCATCATTAATGATGCAGGCCAGTCCTGTTCAAAAGGTGAAGATTCTTCTGAATTACCAATGAGTTTTCAAACCACAGCCTGAAAGAATGGAACAAAACAAACATGCATTTGTGGCATGTGTGCAAATCCTCAGAGACAGTGTATTGACAATGGAGCTGCTCCCATCAGGGAGAATAAACTGAATAGTCCTGCAGGGCTGGGATGACCAACATGAGTAAGAGAAGTTGAAAGGGACCTGTGGAAATCCTTTAGTCCAACTTGACTCAAAGGAGAGATAAATTAAAGGTTACTGCTCAGGGCCTGAGGTGATTCTGCATTTCATAAAGCGTGATTGATAAATTTCAGTCAAACAGGTATATCTGAATCACTTAACAGAAGTCAAAAAAGAAAAAGAAACGTAAACCCAAATTCCCCCTTTCAGACAGTAAAGAGCATTTAGCCAAGTTAAATTTTCACTCTTTGCACTGCCTTTTGAAACAACACCTAGCCTACCACAAAATCAACAAACCACTCTGGCAATAATGTGCAAAATACACAGGAAGGAGGGTTTTTTTTCCTCAAAACTTAAAAAGTTCAAAAGCTGAAAGCCTAGGCTAGCCTACAACTCAAAAAAGCTTTAGTATAAGAAAGAAATTAAATAAATTATTTGTGCAAAGAATACACCAGACAACAGCATGTTTCCAAAAGGTAACTGGCCAGGTTTTTCTAGCCAAGCTTTGTTCTCAGATTTTACATTCCTGCTCTGTCTGGTCACTGGCACCTCCTCCATTTGTGAACCAGAGATGAAAATCACCCTGGCTTGTGTCAACTCGACCTTTAGACCCCCTTTGAGAGTTCTGCAGTCAAACCTCTCCCATGTAAATCAACAAAAACCCATCCACACAAAGCCTCCACCTCACCTCAGCTCCACTTTGTTCCCAGGATGGAGAAAAGCCTCCCCCAGCCTCCTGCTCCTGCCACCATCACCACTCTCCATCATCTCCAGCACTTTGTATTGTACTCACAATGAGCTGGTTTGGAGATTGATTAATAATCGAAGCAGAGTTGAGGCATTTAATCAATCTGAACAACAGATTATTGCTTTGTGTACCACAAAGAAAGACAGATTATCCTTTTATTATTGATCCCA
The DNA here is from genome assembly GCA_035582745.1 of Loriotus luctuosus. Taxonomy (NCBI): domain Eukaryota; kingdom Metazoa; phylum Chordata; class Aves; order Passeriformes; family Thraupidae; genus Loriotus; species Loriotus luctuosus. The sequence goes on from JAWWEY010000243.1 coordinate 4,022,039, forward strand.
GCAGCAACGCTCCTGCCAGCTCCATTGCCTTTATTTCTAAATATTTTTGCTCAGCAAGTTTTCAACTTGCACCAGTCTTAAAGACAAAAAACCATTTGCTGGGGCTTTGTACACATTGAGCAGCTTTCTACCATGATCCCCCTGCTTTTCCTGGGTGATGCAGTGGGTGCAGCACACATTAATTAACCTATTAACAACAATGCCTTCTTCCCTCTCAGCAAACACCCTGAGCACACTCACACCTTCCACAATCTCTTCCATCTTCCCTTGGTTCTGCTAAATTTGCTTCCATCTTCACTTCTAACACACCCCCAGAGAATTGGTTATAATTTACAGGTAAGCAACCAACTTGCATCATTTTCCAAAAGGGTGGCTTGGCACTGGACTGCCCAGATGGGAAAAAAATCATCAAAATAATTAATTCAAAATGAAAACCAGCTTGAGTTGAGCATAGATACACAAAATCACAAACACAGATCACTCTAAATAGTCAAATACCAGCAGATACAAAAGTCTTTATGGTCTTTAGACTGACCTTACTGTTAAAAAACTTCCAAATGTAACAAAAACTCCCAGCAAGGTGAAAGGAGCAAAAGGAGACCCTCACTTCCATGCCCACAGACCAGGACTAAGTTGGTGACTTTGCCCTGCTGCCAGGGAAATGAATTAGAAGTAGGCAATTCTTCACTGTAAGTTAGTGAAGAACTGCATCATGTCACGCTAATGAAATAGTTTCTGGTACTGCATTGAGATTTTTAAGCAGAGATAAAGATTTAAGAGAGAGTTCAGTGGATTAGATGACCTCCTCCTTCAGCCTTGTTTTTTCTGATTGTGTAAATGCTTTGAAATAAATTATTTACAGGCACTGCACTAGAGATAGGATTTGTTTATTCTCAGATTTACCAGAATGAAATCAATTTTATACAAAACATTTGTGTTAAGAATTTGCTCTTTAACCTTAACTTGAAGGAGAAAACTATTATTCTCTGTTCTAAATCTCTGAATGATGAGCGAAGATGCTAATGCAGAATAAGGCAACAGTGCCAGTGTGATTTTTCATTGCTGTGACTGGAGACCTTTTGCTGTGTTGACATCAGCACACAGACACTCCAGTCTCTAAAACTGCAGCAGTTCCTTTCCCACTTGGTAAAAACATCATTCTTCATCATTCTTTGGGGAGTTAAATAAATATCCTGGTTTGATCCTGGTTTATCCTAGCCTGTGTGTGTGGTGTCCATTTGCTTTTCCAGAAATCTTTTCTCTTTGGGAGTGACCTGTGAGGATTCAGCACTGCTGAGGTGCAGCTCCAGCCCCAATAACTGAGCCCTCCTTATGGGCTGACTTTCCCTCTGTAACTGCAGCCCCAAGGTGTAACTCATTAAAAAAAACCACAATACTTATGGATTAAGCAAGACAGCACTAAAAAACCAATACATCTGTAAATAATAAAGCAGCTAATAAACCCACAGCTTGTATTAATGAAGAATTTTGTCATTTAGTGCACTGCTACACACAATCATAAGGACATCATGCATCACTCCCACCTATTACAAACCATGGAATCAACAAGGCTCAAAGAGAACCTGAAGATCATCTGGTCCAGCCATATTCCAGCACCACCACAACCACCCCTGAGCTGTGACCCCAAGTGCCACATCCAAACTGAACTTCACACCAAACTACAATAAATCACTTTTGAACAGAGCAGCATCTTCTAACAAGACAGAAGACGAAGCACACTCCTTGCCAAGGATATTATAGTTAAAGGATTATGTATTCAGTTGGCAAAAAACCCTAAGAATATTTCAAACCATTTGTAACAGAGAAAAGTATTCCCACCCAGTACATTTTTATATTTATTTCATAATTCTGCCAAAGCACACCCTGAGGAATTCCTCTCTTCTCTCCATTCTGGTGCAAACCCATCATGCAGTGAGGCCAGGCTCTCCCTGCAGACAGAGTCTTTTCCCTTAGAAGAGAAAATTTTTCCTCTTAAACTGCTGTTTGTGCAATGCCTGGTTAGTTTCAGACTCCTGTGATTTAAAATTCACCTCCAATATCTGACCACTGCCATTCATTAGATATTTATCCCCTTGTTCTTGCACAGCAGATGGACTCAGGTCAGAGTGGACCAGCCCAGGACATTTTGTTCTGAGTGCCTGCATTCCAGTCCAAGAGAAGGACACGGGGCAGCCTCCAGGGCTACAGCTGTTCCAAGAAAACAAAGGCTTGGGAAGGATGAAAGTTTGACAAGAAAGTCTCACAGATATGTGTGCTTGGCAGAAAGATTTTTGAATATAGAATCTGAAGAAGGAATAGAGATGGAAGTAGGTTTTGATATAGAAGAAAAGAATTGGTGAGCCAGTCTTGCTGGATAACTAAGAAAGCAAAGAGTGTGTTAGTTAGGAGGAGTTTTTATGGCTTAGAGCAAAGGATAAACCCACCCCAAACAGAAAATAAACCCACCCCGACTTTTTTATCTTGACCCCTTTCCCTCTCCAATGTTTCTACCAAGCAATAAGATTCCACAGGCAAACAAGACTGCCAATGTTGCAAGTAGAAAAAAGGTCTCAGAATTTTCCACTGCAAGAAAACTGAACAACAACTTTAAGATGAAACTGTAACATACTAACTCCTGTGATTGGAGAGTATTAACTGTAGTATGGTAATGATAGCAGTTATGATAGGTTATAGATAATAGTTAAGGTATAGATTGGTTCTACTGTATAAGATGCTCAGCAAAAAAAAGTCTATAATGCATTGGAACCAAAATTAAAGGGTCTCCAGGCCTGCCTGCAGCTGGAGCTGACAGTTGTAGGCACAGCTCTGTCACCCAGGCCCTGGATACAATAAACTGCATTTTGAAGAGCCCCTGGAGTCCTTCGTCTCTTGTCTCAGGTTCTTAAAACAAATGCACACACCAAGATGCCAGGAACTCTGTCATTTCTGCTTTATTCTGCTGGGAGAAGAAAGGCACAAAGTGGAGCTGGGAACCTGCAGCCTTGGGTGAAACACAAACCTCAGCAGGGACCAGGGACATTCCCTGGGACCACAGCAGCCTCTGTGCAGCCTAATGCTGTTTCTGAAATGAAAAAGTTGATTGAAAGCAGGCCTGGAGCAAGGACCTGTCCTGAAAGGATGCAGGAGAAGAAGCAGAAGACAGGAAGATTTGCTGTGCTCTATCTCATATATTCTGAAGATCTTTCTAGCAGGAAAGAGCTGAACAGACACATCTCAAAGTCCTGATTCTGGCTGTGTGGGCATTACCAGGAGTAAATGGTGACAACAGCACTATCTTTATGCTTCTAATCCAAGGTTACAAATATAGATTGGTTTTATTCAGCCTGTTATCTAAATACTGAGAAATTGATGAAGTGTTCACACTAAAGGACAGTATTTTGTAGTGTCCCTCTGGATTTATGGCAGTGACTCCTACTCCACTGTCATTTGTCACCAATCCAAATGAACTGCCCAATTTATCAATTACTTCTCTAATATCTATTTGCTCCCTGTTGTCCAAGGCAGACAGGTTTGACTTGCACATTTTTCACCCCATCCCTCCAAATATTGTAAAAGTTACAGTTGGGATATGCAAAATTTTACTCATGTTGCTCAAAGCAATAAAACAGTGAAATGGAAAGTTTTTATGTGTCAATTAAGAAACAAGGTCATAAAAGACATTTTCTATGTGCAATTTTTCTACACAATAAACAATTTTTTTCAGTCAGATCCTTATACTAATGATGCTGTTAATTCTGGATGTTTCCTGAAATATTAATATGAACCTGTGGGTCAGAAGTAGTTCCTATTTTCTGGGAATCTCATACATAAAGGAGTTACCTGGTTCACTAATAACTGCTGGATGGGGCCAGGGAGGGAGGGAAGGAGGAGTTCCCATTCATCACAGGAATATTTCTCTAAAATGGTGGAACTGGTAAAAAATTACAAAGTGACATCATCAACACAAACAGCACAGATCCCTGCTGCTAACAGGTTTATGTAGGACCCTGCTTTGGGCACAATAAACTTTTATTCTATTCTCATTTTAATCTGCACCATTGTAGGGGTCTCTGCCTAGAGATGGTGACAGTACTGAGGCACTACTTCTAACACTGAAGCAAGATTTGTTTCATAATTAATGCATGAAGATAATTTTCAGCCTTGTGTAAGGTTGAGAATGCTCAATATACAGTAACTTGGATAACAAACTGATCCTGTAAACCATGGACTTTCCTGCTCCCAGAACTCTGACTGGCCAAGTCCTCTCTCTGACAATCTGTAAGACAATTGGCATCCTTTTGGAAATTGGAATTGGTTATCTTCTCCCAGTGTTGTCTATACCTGCCTTTAAACTGATTTAGTTTTTTGTTTAATCTTTTCTCTGGGGTCCCAACCTCCAATAATCACCTTTTCACCCACTCTTTCCCTTCAGCAGCCCCACTTTCCACCTGTGGTTCTGTTTATTGGCAGCTTTAGGAACCTGTCTGGAAGGCACTTTGCAGACAAAAGCACTCATCGCTGCAGATCAGCTGGAAGCTGCATGGATTAACTCAGCACAGCAGTGAAATCAAGTCAATAAAGCTCCTGAAAGGCCTGCTACCATTAAATCAAATTCTGTTCCATATTGCCCATAGTGCCCCAGCTTCTGCCTGGCTCAGGGCAGGCTGGCAGCCATTCCTGCCTGCTGGAAAAGGCAGCAGAACAGATTTCTCTGCTGCTCTGCAGCTGCAGCCACCTCCACCAGCCACTGGCACCACACCTGCAAGGCCAAACATTTTACAGACAAAAAGGAAGATTCCTTAAAACAGTTATTAAAACACATTTCTTCTTGTCAGGGGGGTGATTCCCATCCCCGCTTGTGTGAGCAGAACTCTTTGGAAGCAGATCTGCTCAGAGCAGAGCTCTCTGCTGGCCCTCAGCACCACGGGCTGCTCTGCTCAGCCACACAGGCATTTGTTCTCTGGAGGCTCCACACTCATCTCCCACAGCTCCCAGGCAAAAAAATCTGTTTTATGGCTTGTCCTGTGCTCTGGCAATTTGTTTCCATTATAGATTTAGTTAAAGACCTTTAGCAGCTGGACTGGAGAATGTGGGAAGGGGAAAAAATACTGTTTAAAAAAAAGGTGATGTTTCCAGTTGTAATAACCCTTTTCAATACCTGAATAGTTTGGGGTTTGTTTTTTTCTGTGCCAGGGAATATTTTTTACAAGCTTAATTGGAGAATTTGAAAAAAAAGAAGGACATGAACTAAGAGTGAAAGAAATGCCCACATCTCCTCTGTGGGTTCAAGTCATTGAACTCTGAGGTGAACTTCCAACTCACCCCAAAACATTAAGAGTGCCTCATTCCCTTACATTCTGCCTGGGGAACAAGTTTTCAGTTTCAACTATGGGAGCTGCTTAATAAATTAATTAAAAGTATCTATTAAATTCAGGTAATACAAAAATACTCCAGGTCTTTATCAAATCAGGAGAACTTCCAGAGAAATATTACTGCAAGTGAGAACGTATGCTTATTTACCTGGAAGTTTTTTATCTTGAGCCCTTTTCCCTCTCCAAATCAAACCAAGCTTCAGAAGAGTCTCTTGAAGGAACTACTGAACAAAAATAAAAAAAAAAATCATCATTCTTTATGTGGTCAATAAAGTCACTGCAGAGAGCAGACACACAAATGGAAGTGAAATTGCCACAGAATGTCCCTTTCAACTGAAAGCAAGCTCAGAAAAACAACACTCTGTGTGGGCAGGAAAATTGACTTTAAGATCCTTATAGAAGGGAAAGTATAAAAAAAAAATTGTGATGCCCATGACAGTTTGAACATGAATATTTTCAACGTTTCTCATGCACCTCCAAGGGATGTGAGCCTCAGGACTGGCATGCCAGGGATAGTGGTGGTAAAAGCAGCACAACACAGAGCTGGAGAGCAGATTTTGGCCAGGAACACCAGCAGAACACAGAGGCCAAATTGCAGCCCAAGTGACCACAGTGTTTTATTTTGAGGTCCTATTCCACCCATCAGCCCCCGAACTGTGCAGGACAAGTAAGGTCAGACCCAGTCACAACTGATGTCCCTCTCACCAAGCACAAATGGGAGCTGCTTTATCACCCAAAAACCCCAGTTCTGAGGCAGCTGCCTACAGCAAACCCTCAGCAAAGATCAAATACAGCCTGGCAGGTGACGGTGCTGGGAAGACCTTCCACAAGACATTTTTGCCTCTCTGCCTATCATAACACCAGCCTCAAATGAAAAGAACAAATCGTCCATGAGGTTTTACAGTACCTTCTGCCTAGGCAGCACCTCAAACCTTGCACACCTCACAGGTTTAAGAAGCTGAGTGCTGTGAGATGCACAGGTACAGCTCCACCAAACCTGCCAGGGCCGGAAAAGAACTCCAAAGCTCTGGGCAAATAAAGGCAGCACAGCAAGCCAGAGCTGGCAGCGTTTCACCAACTGTTTGTGTGCCAACACACCAACGTCAGCCCGTGAGTCAGCTGCACAGCCTGAGCTCCCTGGCACATGGAGAAACAGCCAGCACCAGCGTGACAGCCTGGGCACCACAGCCCTGGCACTGCTGCTGCACCCACAAGCAGCACCTGGGCACCACAGCCCTGGCACTGCTACTGTACCCTGGCACATGGAGAAACAGCCAGCACCAGCGTGACAGCCTGGGCACCACAGTCCTGGCACTGCTGCTGCACCCACAGCTGCAGCTGCCCTGCATGGCCCACCTCAGTGGAACAAATAGACATTACAGAAGTGATTGATAAATTGGTGCCCACCTCAGGCCTGCTGCAGCAGGCACAGCCCAAGGAGGCTGCAGCAAACCTTCCGGACCTCCTGAAAGAGCCCAACCTCACCTGAGCACAGCCACCTTTCTCCAGGCAGCACGGACAGAACCAGAGCACACAGCCTCGAGCTGCACAAGAGAAATATAGGTTGGATACCAGGAAAGAGTTTTTCACAGAAAAGGTGATAAAGTTCTGGAATGGCTGCCCAGGGAGGTGGTGGAGTCACCATCCCTGGGTGTGTTTAACAAAGCCTGGATGAAGCCCCCTAAAACATGCTGCCAAACAGGCTTCAGCTTGAGCACAGACGCTGATCTGGATGTGTTTAAAACAAGCCTGGCTTAAAACAAGCCAGGGTTTAGTTCAGGTGTTGGGGCTGGGTTGGATTTGATGATCTTGAAGATCTCTTCCAACCCAGTGATCCTGTGAATTCATCCAGCTCCTGCAGCCTGGCACAGCCAGCACCATGGTGCCACTTGCAGAGTGGGCCATGAAACTATGCCATCCATGAGAGGAAATCAGCAGGGCAGAGGCAGCACATCCCTGGCAGCAGGGCAGAGACACAGCACCCCTGGCAGCAGCAGGGCACAGGACAGAGCCACAGAGAGAGGGGAGGCAGAGAGCCACAGCAGCAATTCCCTCTGAACTCCCACAAAAACACAATTTGTTGTGTTCTACAAAAAGCTCACTTGATAAACCTGCTGTGCACACCTGCACTTGTACAGGAGTTTTATTCTATCTGCTAAACACCTGCACATTTAGGACTATTTGTGCCTGAAGGCCTTCTACTAGCAAGGCCAAGGATACCTTTGGAAAAATTCAAATATCACTACACTAATTCAAATTCATGTGAGGACTCACTAAGTAGAACTAAATTGGTTCCAAAATTTACTACTAATAGTCCACAAATCGAATCAAGTATTTGCAACAGGCAAGCTTTCAGTATGTGAATTTTAATTTAGGAAGCACCGTGTCCAAAATGAAAAATCTAGCACAACGTCCATACCCAAGGGTGTCCAAGTGAAAAAGAAAACCAAAAAAGTCTTGGAATTCTGTTTACCATTCTGCTCTTTTGAGTGTATCTATTTCACACAATTTACAGTTGTTTTATACAGCTTGCAGTAATTCTATATGTATGAGGAGCAATATAAGCTTTAGAATCCAGGTGTACACTAGTTTTTCAAAGTGTGAAAGCAGCACATTTTCCCCTGAACATATATTTTATTTATATAAACAAGTGCTTCACAATACCCAACAACATCTGGTATAAAACATGCTTCATTAGGATGGAGAGAAGTGTGTGTTTTCTTTATGAAACCCCTAAAAAATGCTGCCAAACAGGCTGCAGCTTGACCACAGATGCTGATCCCATCTTTCTTTGGAACCAACAGAAAGCTGCATCTTTGACCTCCAACTCCCAGGCACTCCAGACCTCTTAAGTTAATTTCCCATTCTAATGATGCCTGACCATACTCCCAATAGGAAATAAAACAGAATGCTTTTTAGGATACTGCTGGTGCAGTAACACACAGTTCTTAGGTCAGAGGTAACTGCAATTTGAATCATACTGAGTTAAGCTGCTAAAACAGACATGAGTAACAGATGGTGATTTCTAAAGGTGAGGGCTTAAATTCCTAAATCATTCATCACCAGCAAGCTGTAAAAAAATTAAAAATCATGAACTACAACATGTTTTAGTAGAATCTTAGCAGCAGCTCAGCAGACAGAAGTTTGCATGAATGCTGCTCAGTGATGCACACACATTCCCATCAGGTGGGCAGGGAGTGGAAAATCAATCCCTGCTTGTTGCACAGATATTTGATGAGTAGCTCAATACCCGAGCGTGGATCAGATTGGATTGCTCGGTGTTGTAAAGATATTTCTTCTCTGCTCTGTGTCAGATGGCGTTATTGATTCAGTTTAGCCAAAGCACTGCAGAAGTGCTGCCATCCACCTGTGCCTCTTGAGCTCCAGTTATAGATCTCTAAAAGATACAAATCAATGCTTCTATCATGACAATGAGAAAATGACTGAAAAGTATATAACCTGTTTGTTTGCCCTAACAAGATTTAATGGCACACACTTCACTTCCATGTCTGATTATGAGGAGCTTGAGAAAGTAACTGGTTTTTTTTTTTTGTTCTCATATTTAGTAATTTCAAACAATGAAACTGCAGATCCTACATACCTGAATTACTTGGTCACCTGTGCTAAAGTCACCACAGGTGTAAGAGCTGCTGATCCTCTGCTGGACCTTAAGCCAGGCGTGCTCCACATGCCAAACACAAACCCCTGCAGGAGCACAGGTGACCTGAGCCAGGGGAGCGTGGGACACACCCAGGGAAGCAGGGACACCTCCCTGCCACCCCTCCACAGCACAATCCCCTCTCCCAGCCCCTGCTCCCGCCTTGCTGTGCTCCTCCTGCCCAGCCTGGCCTGATAATTCCCCAAGCAGATGGCTGCTGCTGGTGGGCAGATAAATTACAGCCAGCAGAGAGCAGGAAGCTTGGCATTACTGCCATGGTGAAAAACTGGATCCTCAGGAAACAACATTATATATAAACTTACACTGCATCTAAAAAAAAAACCCTAAATTTTTGAGGTTTGCTTGACAAAGCAAGCTAACAGTTTCCCTTCTTGTGCCTGAAGCTTGGCAATCACTCTGTTTCTGAACTGTATTTTTTCATTAGTCTTATGCTTCCAAATATAATCTATTATTTGGCAGCAAAGGCAGCAAAACATTTGTTCCCTCTCAGTACAGCTGCAACCAATTGGATTTTAAAAAATGGTATTGGCTATCCAGCAGTCCTCTATCATGTTGATTTTTCCATGGAAACAGTGTTATATTTTTTCCTTTGGGGGGGTGGGTGGTGCTGGGAACAGGATGCAGAAATGCATTTCCAGTGTTCTCTGCTTTCCCAGATCTCATCCCTCCACACACCAGTCACAGGGATGAGACCGGAGTCCCCAGCTGCATACTGGAACTTGAAACTTCTTTCAAGGATGTTTGGATAAAATCATCTTTTGTCTTTTCATTCTCAGGCATGCAAGCATAAAAAAAGTTCAAACTATGTCATTATACCTAAAGACTCAACACATCCCAGAACTACCCAAGCATTCAGTGCCTGTAGTCTCAAAACTGTAACTCCTCAACACACTGCAACACCTGCAATGCCAAATGCAGATTTTATTTCAAATTAAGAGCTTATCAGGTATTGCTGAGTAAAAATCAAAATAAACAAAATCCAGAAGTGGTAGGTAGCATTTGAGGGGACAAGTTCTCATTTGAGCCCCCAGTTAAGGCATTTGCAGAGCTGGGGAGGTGGGAAAGGAAATCCTCCCTTTCAGAATTGCACTTCACCTCTGCAATGCATGATGAAAATAACACAAAACACAACTGCAGAGAGAATGAAATACAAGCATATTGATTCACCAAACGTTTCAGAGCTGTAGGACTCATTAATCAAATACAAAAATTGACTACTGTTTTCAGGCTGCATTAGGAAGGGAAAAAAGAAAACCCACACAAAACCACATGAACTGCAATCACTGCTTGGTAAGAAGAGTTGATCCCACAAGTGTGGAATAATCAGAAATGCTGTTCTTGGTCTTGGGCCTCTCATGGAAGTACTGACTTGATAAACTCACCAGCTTCTGAAAATTTGGTGATTTTTCCTAACCATAAACCAACAGATTGGAATGAGTTCCATGATTTATGTGGATGTGGGGGAGAGGCTGTGATGCTAAGTGAAGTTGTACTCTGCTGCTCCAGAACCCAGCTCAGTAACTGCCATTGATTCTTCTGTTTGACTTCATCAATATTTAAGCCACTCAACTTTGACAAACATTTCATAATGTAGTTTCTGGTAATTGTTCCCCTTATCTATAATAAATTTTCCTATATATTAAGTTTAATGAGCTATTCAAAGTACTCCCACCAGCTCAAAAACACTAACACAAGCAGGATTTGACAATATGATTATTTATCAGTCCGTGGGACAAAGAATTAAAAATGCATATGGATGAAACACGTGTTGTCATTTTGAGGATTTAAAGACAAAAGGAAGTTAAAATAAATAATTGGAACAATACAAAAGAACAGACAGATCAGAGAAAAAACTCTCAGGGCATCAATGAGTAATTTATCAGAATAGCACATAACAAATGAAACTCCAGTCATAAGAGTAGCAGAGCAGTCTCCCTCCTCAATTCACAACCAGCACAGTTCTGCAAGGCATCTGTGCAAAAACAAGGCTTTGGGAGAAGGAGACAAATTCCCCTGGGCCTTCCCCCTCATCTGCTGTCCCACAAAGGCAAAATAAGTTTTTGCTGCAGTCATCTCCTGGTGGCACTGCAAGTCAACAGAGACTTTGTTTTCTTGTGAAAGTGAACAGATTTCCTAAATTTCAACCAGTGGGGCCAGGACAAGCAAGCTGAAGTCATCAGTTTGGCATTAAACCAACTAAAACTGATCTTTGCTTGACAAGAGCATGTGTCAGTCACTCCCCAGTGACTTTTCAATCAAGGCAACTGAAGGAGTATTTAAAAAAATAAAAGAAATCATCCAAATCAACACAACACTGCAGATATAGTTATTTTAGTGGCTGACCCTGTGAAAAGAAGCCTCTAACAACATCTTTCAAGTCACTTTGAGGAGCAGGAGCTGATGTCAGATTTCATCTTTGCTGGAGCAAGGGTGACTCACAGCAGATGCCTCATAACCCAGCCTTGGCACAGCTCTGCTGGGTCCATATGTATCCCATGGCTGGCTCAAAGGTTTGAAAGTGTGGAAAACCACGAGGTAGAACTCATCATCATCCTAGTTTGGAATAATACGCCAAGGCTTAAAGGGCATCCTTTGCCTTCCACTCCCCAGCAGTGACAGACAGGACAGGGTTTCATTAAAATGAAGTCACTCTACAATCTGACAACTTCATACAGTTAAGAATATACAGTTACAACCTCTTCCCTGGCCTCTTTTCTTCAATTGCCATTTCCGATAGCTCTGTGTCAAAATATTTTTTAAAAAGTCATTGTCCAACTTGCACAATTCAGATCACTCTTGTTTTTGACCTTGCCTCAAGCTCCACAGTAGAAATTCCAATAAACATGCTGTGTTTATATTCTGAAGTGACAGAACTCAGATGGCAATCAGATCCTCACAGAGTTTTTGAAAACACTTCTTATCTTGTAATGGCTTTCCCTGCTTTGCCTGCAGTCCCCATCCTCCACCCACTGCCCAGCACACCCAAATCCTCGTGTGCCCTCTCCCAGGACAGCAGGAGGAACCCAACAGGTAACAGTCCCGGGCAAGTGGCCTCACAAGGAAATGTTACTGAACATTCAGCAAGCACTTCATTATTCCAGGCCCTCCAAAATAAATCAAATCCATCCCCAAATTTCTAAAGAGAAACAACATGGCCCCAGTGCTGGGGGTGCCTCCAGCATCCTCATTTCTGGACTTGCCCAACACAAATTCCTTGTGGCTCTCACTGCTGACACTTGGTTTGCAATCTCTTTGCAATCTTTTATCGAGTAACAAGCTCCTGTTGCTCCCTTTCACTTTCATTTTACATCCTCAGGATTGACTTAACAGAAGCAAATCCAAAGATGTGCCTACCAACTGCACAAATTTGGCAGAATAGAATCACAGAATGGTCTGGTTTGGAAGGGACCTTAAAGACCATCTTGTTACCTATAAAAACACACAGAAAACAAGGTCATAAACTTCATGTTTACACAGCCAGCAGTCCTGCACTCTTTATTACTACTGATTGCCTTGTCTTCAAGTTTTCTCCTACACAAATACTTGAATGGGGATTAGAATATGAAATTCAGCCACATCAGAAGGAAGAAGATCCTGACTCTGATTTTCCTGCAAAGCCCTGGATAATATAGAGTACTCCACACTGTGCCCAGAAGGATAATTAATTCAAAGAACATCTACACCAAACAGGAGCTGTTGAAATAAATAAACAAGGATAAAAGTGGGTTCCAAGTAAAATCTTCTCTACTGGTATCTTATTATTGGCACATCTATGGGGCACCTCTGAAAAAATGTTATTTTAGAAACATAGCTTAGCTATAGAAGGACCTACCTAAATTACAATTAAAACTCTGTTAGAACAGTTTGAGGACCAGAGCAACCACTGTTAATTCATACACTCTTCTAGACTGTTGCATGCCAGTTAACCTAAGTGTTATTGAACTTGAGTTAAAATAGCAGTAGTTTAATAATTTACCTTATTTCAGTAGGGAAAAAAATCATTTTTGATAAAGCAGCAACTTACAGAAATTTAAGCTACTGGTAGCTGCAAGCAATCACATGAATATATTCAAGCACATGATCAGTCTTCGTTGTATAACAAGCTCCACAGAGATTGTTATTAGTCACAGATAATAATTCCCACTGTTACAGAAAATCTGTGCTCAAAATAGTACCTCCCAAGGAAAAAATTCATTGCAAAGGCAATAAAGCTTGGTATGACAATCCTCAAGTTGGGGAATTGGGAAGGAAAATTGAGAGCTTGCACAAAATCATCTGTCATTTCAGGAAAAACAGCAAAGCAATCAGATCTTCCGAATTATGTTGCAGATAAGATAGAGTAGGGGGAAAATACCTCTTGTGAACTACAGAAAAATGAGAATATTTACCTTTTTAAGTTAATTTAATTCTAAAACTATGGGTTTAAGCTCACTCAGAGTATTAATGGGTTCCAGTGTTTGGCTCTAGGAAGTGAGCATTTGATTTTACAGCTTAAATGAAGGAAAATGTTAACAGGATAGATTGAGAAGGAAAATCAACACGTTAGATAGCAGATTCATCCCTCCCTAGCAACAGGAACAACGTTCAGGGTGTCAGCTGAGCTCCACCATGCTCTCACCACCATGCCTCGATGTGTGAGCTGGTTTGCACCTCTGTGCTAACACACGTCTCCTTCACAGCTGCACCTTTCCCCATCTCGCTGTCTCAAACATGAGAACTTCATTCTTGGAAATAAAAACATCAAATTCTCCTCCCAGTGTTTTCAGAAAAGGATTACAACATTTTCTAGACTTTAATTAAGTTATATAAACCAAGTGAGTTTCTTCTCTGTTGTAACTAGAACAATTCAACATTGAAATTTTAACCCTATTTAAAATGAGTCCTCTTTCCCCATCTGAGGAAATTGCTGTAAGCCCCAAATGATTTGCTTGGTCAAATTGAACAACAAAACCTGATAATTCACATATATCAACTGACCCTGTCACCAAAATATACCAATAATTAGGCAACTCTTATAATGTCACAAGAATAAATGCACAGTCTAAAAAGGCTCTTCAATATCCCTTCAATCTGGAAGCATTTTTATCAGTTCAGGTGAACTTCAGTTACAGAAATCTTGATATTTTTCTGGACCTTTACTTTTTACTGTTACTTCCTTAGCAGAACATGACTTCTTGCTACTTGGAGAAAAAAGTTAGCTAGGTTTTATCAGTAATGCAGAATTATTCATTCCTTTGGATTCAGTGTATTTTTTATGAGTTTCATCAAATGAACTTTTCCGAGATTCATCATGAGGATTTTTATTATGTTTACAGTTACTGAAATAGTTCAGTTTATTACTACTGCTTGCTGTTGAAAGGCTGATATTTCAGTTTAACAGGTCTATCAGTTCTCAAGTTTGTAACACAAATATCAGAATATAATTTTAAGATTCATATTTTTGTACTTATTGGCTTTGCGTACAATTTTACAGCTTAAAAACAGAGTGGTGTTTGAATCATGGACTGCATATTCAGAATGCACTTATAAAACATGAACATAAAATAAAATAAATGGGACTAGAGCACTTTTTTATTAGGAATCAGATAGCTGTTTTACCCCAACCTCATTAATTATCTTGGGTAATATTACTGGAGTCATTGCAAAAAGATTTTCCAGTTGACTCTGGTCACACAGGAACACTTCACTGCCAGTCCTGGTGAAGATACTTTAAAAGAAGGATTTAATCCTGTTTGCTTGGCATCAAAACTAGTGGGAAACTAGAGTATAACTGGAGTTGTGAGTGCAGCAATGTATGAACACAATTATCATTTATACAGCTTGGACTCCTGTGTCACCTTCTCCTCACTATTCCTACCTGAAAATCTGATTTTCTCTCTCCTTACGGTTCTTGCCCCCTCAGCCTGTTCTTGCTGAGCTGCCTGTAGGAAAGCAAAGACAAGTGCAAGGCGTCCCTGCACTGCAGCTCTGAACATGGAATGGGTTGGGTTGGAAAGGACCTAAAAAACCAGCTCCTTCTCCCCCCTGCCATGGCAGGGACACTTCCACTGTCCCAGGCTGCTCCAGCCCTGTCCAACCTGGGCACTGCCAGGGACCCAGGGGCAGCCCCAGCTGCTCTGGGTGCCTGTGCCAGGGCCTCTGCACCCTCACAGGGAAGGAATTGTGCTGGATTTCTAAATCTGAACCCACCCTCTTTCAGTTTAAGGCCATTCCCCCTTGTCCTGGCACTGCCGGCTCTTGTCCAAGGTTCCTCTCCACCTCTCCTGGAGCTCCTTCAGGCCCTGGAAGGGGCTCTGAGGTCTGCCCAGAGCCTTCTCCTCTCCAGGTTGAGCAGCCCCAGCCCTCTCATCCAGCTGATAATTATACACATCTTTTTCTTTTCAACACATCCATGAGCATTTACTTATTTTTGATGTGACGGTGACAAAGGTACACTGATGGCAATACACAGAATTGTCTAAACACCAACTGTCCCTGTCCTAAACCCCACCTGGCAGGATTAGACAGAATTAGAGGAAGCAGATCCTGCTTCAACAACATTTCATCCTCCAAGTGCCACCCTCCTGTGCCAGCTGGGAGCTCTGCTGTCCCTGCAGTGGCTCTGCCTCAGCCCAGAGCAGTCCTGCAGCAGCCCCATTATGGTGGGAGCAGCAAATGCTGCAAGTTCCATTTTCTAAGAAAACTTCCACAGGGTGAGGAAAAAAAAAAAAAAAAAAAGAGGCTTGTCATCTTGTCATCTGAGTATTAATGACCATTTATGTATAATTTTGATTTCCCTTGATTTCTCAAGTAAATAATAGCAAGCACTGAGAAATATCTACAAATGACAGAAATGATGATTTTCTGTGAAGAAGGAAGAAGTGGCAATATTTCAGTGGAATGAATGTGTTGTCGAGCTCCTCAAGGTAAATTTCAGGGAAAAAAAAAGGTCTGCTTCCAGGGGCAATCTCTGTACTTTGACAAAAAAGCCTTTCTATCTCAGCAGTCCAGTACTTTATTACCCTTGCCATGAATACTTTTTAAAAAACATCTCCTCAAACATTGTATTCAAACTGAACCATCTTCCTCTAATGTGTAACATTACCTGCCTGATTATAATTTACAATTTTATATCATTCTGGTTTTATAACTCCACTGCATAAATGCAACTAGAAGCTAATGGCTTCCATTTTATGCAGCTTTTGAAAGCAACATCCAATCGCAGCCAATACAGAATTTCTATATTGCAGTTTTATTTCACTTTCTACTATATGGAGCATCACTTAGTATTTTTCAAGGTGGTTTAATGTCTTCCCTCTGTAGGCTTCTGTTTTGTGCTTGTGGAAGAATTACAACAAAACTTGAGAAATGTATAGGCTTTGGAAATTATTTAAGCTTTGTGTTTCTGAATTACTGTCTCTTTGCACCAATCCTAAATGCTTTCAGTGCTCTTAATGGGGAGAAACAGAGAAACCATTTCCTCTATTTTGCTGCTTTTCTCTCCATAAAATAAGTATTTTTATTCATGTGCTTAAGATCTCCCTTACACCTAAATTAAATTCAATGAAGTCAATAATATTCATTATTCAGACATTATTTTTATAGTTCTTGTAGTGTCAGTTCTCTTCCAATCTCTATTTGTTGAGTTTTTTGAGATATCAGACTGATTCCAAGTATGATTTCTCTCCTCAAATTGGGAAACACTTTGCAATTCCAAGGATAATCCACTCCTGCAGCACCTACAAACACAAACTGTCATCAGGGGTCTGCTTAGCCCCTAAAAGGGAAGGTTGACATTTGGGGATTGTTCACTGAGATCCACTTTTGGATATGTTTAAAGCAGCTTCAGGAATAGTAGAACAAAATTCAGCCCCAAACCTACGATAATCAGGAGTGGAAGTGTCTTTTTAGAGGATTAACAAAATGTGAGACACAGTAAAACAACAGAAATAAAGAAATTGTAATGTTGTGAATGTCTTGTCTCTGTTTAATGATAAAAACAAGTTCACAAATCAACTTTCAATTCAAGCACAACTGGCTGTTCAGTGATGAGTCCTTTATCATTGAGAAAAACACAGTTTACTGAGGCAACAGTTTCAACCATTTACAAGGAATGCTTTAATTATGATATCTTGCTTGTCACATGCAGTCTCAAATCACATTAATTATAACAAACACAACTGCTGACAGCTCTCACCTGACTGAGCTTGCTGTCCAACTCCAGTGCATCATTTCCACCCAAACCACCCAGTGCCACTGATCAGCACCAAAGCACTAATGGAATTTACAGCAAGAACACTCAGGTAAAAATGCTCTTAAAATAGAGTGAGAGCAATTTCCCAAGCTTACTGCAACAGTCATTAAAAGCCAGAGCTGTATGTATGAGAAATTATTTGAAAAGATTCTTTTTGTTAAATGCATTTTTGAAGAGTACGTCCTTTATCATTTGTTGAAAAATCTGGAAAGGGAAGTAATTCTGTGTAGCTTATTTATGGGCTACACTCACTGATTTTTAGTTTTTTTCTTTAACTGTATGAGTAATTCTTTGGCAATACGCCTTCAAAGTTAAAATGATGAACATTAAATTATGCACAGAACATCTCAGCAAAGACTGCTCATGCTGCACAGAGGAGTAAGAATCCACATTTTGAATTTTATTTGGTCTCAGGATTTTAAATTGTGGCAGATAACAATCTATTAGCTCCTGAATTTGTAGGTACTCTGCTGGTAAGTGTTTCATTTAATGGCTCTTCCACAGACTCTCCCCATGTTCTGATTTCCATTTAACAGTTTAAAGGAAATTAAGCTCTACAGGTTCTTGTCAGGTGATTTTAAATTCTAGACAGAACCAGCTTCCCTATCAAACATGTGGTCGTTTATTTTAAGTCCAGAGAGGAAAAAACAAGTCTCTGTAGCTTTCTACAGCTGCCCTCATTCTATCGCTGAAACACAAATCCACTGCAGGGCTGTGAGTGCACAGCAGTGATAACGAACCAGGAGGAACAGGACAGAACCATCCCAGCCTCACCAAGAGCAGAGAGCACAGCAAGTGCTCCAGGGATGCAGAACATCCTGGGTGACCATGGGGGCTCTACCTGATGGGTGAGACAGCTTGGAGACACGGACCCGAGGCCACCTCAGAAACATTGACCTGAGGCCATCTCAGAGACCCACACTGACCTAAACCCACCTCAGAGAGCCACACGGACCCAGGGCCACCTCAGAGAGGCAGATACTGACCCAAACATACCTTGGAGACCCACATTGACCCAAGGCCACCTCAGAGACACTGACACCAACCCGAGGCCTCCTCAGAGACATAGATACTGACCCAAGGCCACCTCAGACATCCACACTGACCCAAACATACCTCAGAGACCCACACTAACCCAAACACAGCTCCAAGACACTGACCTAAACCCACCTCAGAGACAGAGGCACAGAGACACAAGGCCACCTCAGAGACACACAATGACCCGAGGCCATCTCAGACAACCATACTGACCTAAACTCACCTCAGAGACCAGTGCTGACCCAAGGCCACCTCAGAGACAGACACTGACTCAAACATACCTCAGAGACTGACGCAGAGGCCACCGCAGAGACACAGACGTAAACCCACCTCAGAAACAAGACACAGAAACACAAGGCCGCCTCAGAGAGCCACACTGACCCAAGGCCGCCTCAGAGAGCCACACTGACCCAAGGCCGCCTCAGAGAGCCACACTGACCCAAGGCCGCCTCAGAGAGC
>JAWWEY010000243.1:4041005-4126356 GCA_035582745.1 Loriotus luctuosus
ACACAAGGCCACCTCAGAGAGCCACACTGACCCAAGGCCGCCTCAGAGAGCCACACTGACCCAAGGCCACCACCTGCCCGTGCTGCGTGCCCCAGCACAGTGTGTCCCAGGAATGATGGAGAGCTGGTCCTGGGCAGCGTTTGGAGCAGCTGCTCAGTCAGAAAGCACAAGAGCTCTGTTGCTCCAACCCTGCTGCAGGAAGGCTGGGCCAGAGGCAGCTCCAGCAGCACCAGGATGGAGGCACAGAACCCTCAGATCACTCTCAGCCACCAGGGCTGAGCTGGCCACATGACAAACACATTTCTTGCTCAGCCTGGCGAGCTGGCCTGGCTCTCCATCCCAACTGAGGTGGAGGAGACTGTGGCAGCTACCAGGGATGGCCTCTCGTTAAAATGAGTAAGTATTCAATAAGGAAAAGATCTTCCATTTTAAATCTTCACTGCAAAGGCTGAGGAAAACATAAAATCAAAATGTAGAATCATTTGAAGACTTGTTGAAAAGAAGTGGAAAGTTACAGAACTACAGCCCTGCATGGCTAACGGCACATCACTGAACAGTAAACACTGTTTTTAGTGACCAGATATAAATAATCTTAAGAAAGTAGAACTCTTTTACTCGCACTCTGTCAGGGATCATTATAATAATGTACTAATGAGATATCTGCAAACTTTCTGAAACTTCCTTTTCTAGAGATCCTTACGAGCCTATTAGCTGCAAGGAACACAAAGGGGAATTTTCAGGAAGATAACAGAACCACAGGGCCTCCCACTTGTACAAAACTCACTGTGGAGCCCCACCATCACTCCAGGTGCAGGAGGCCATTTAAAGTCAGGATATTTCAGGAGGTTTGAGGGAACCCTTTGGTTGCTTGCACCATCTGCAGCACTAATTGGCACCTGTCTTGGCAGATTCAAATGAACAAAAGTACTGGAGACTGAACAGCATTTCAATCATTTGGAGAGAGAACATTTAAGCCTTTACAACCAGTCCTGAAAAATCTTTTACAGCCTCCAATTTGAGGAACAAATCTGAAAAAACTAGCATTGATGAACCATGCAGCTTCATCTTATTAGCTCTTGCCTAAACGGAGAGTCACAGGGAAGCGGTTTTACTTTGAGGGGGATTTTTCCTTGACTTATATTAGAGAACTTATTTGGAATTTGCCAACCTGTCCTGGTGCCCGCAGAGCAAGGATGTGCTGGGTGCTCTAAGAGAGCCAGGACAGGGCTGTGACAGGAAAGATGGAGCCAGGAGGGGTTTGTGCTTTCACAGGGAACAGGAGGGATTCCAGAACCAAAAGTTGACACAGCCTGAGCAATAAGTGAGGACAAAACCTCCATCAGAGAGGGCATTGGTGTCACCTCAGCACTGGGATTGTGGCATTCCACCACCAACAAAGAATGTTCCAGCAGCTTCACCCAAAGTTCACATCAAACCATTGCAAACAACCTTTCAAGGTGCTCTGATGAGCATCTGAGTAATTTATGTTGGCTTTAACTCCACCAGCTTTAGAAGGACAACTGCAGCAGTGATAACATGCATAAATTAAAAATAATACTAAAAAAACAATCACTTGGCTTTTAATGTATTTCTTGTAAAACATGCAGCTTTCAAGACCTGCAATTCTTCCACAAAACAAATATATTGCAACATACTATCTTCACAGCAAATGGAATGCAAAATCAAATGAAACAATGCCCTTCCTGGCAGCTCTCTGTAAGGTCATTTCAGGAGGAGAAATGCAAGCACCTTTAGATCACCAGAATGCCCAATGAAGACTCAGGATGTTCCCAAGCTGACAAGTTGCAGTTGTTTTGTTCTAACAGCTGGCACAAG
This sequence comes from Loriotus luctuosus, assembly GCA_035582745.1. Taxonomy (NCBI): domain Eukaryota; kingdom Metazoa; phylum Chordata; class Aves; order Passeriformes; family Thraupidae; genus Loriotus; species Loriotus luctuosus. The sequence continues at coordinate 4,042,842 of JAWWEY010000243.1, forward strand.
AAGTTGAAATCCCCTGCTCTTCACTTCTGCCATACAGCAAGATTAAAAAAAAAAAAATCTTACTTGTCAAAAAATTCTATTTTTCACAGAAAAAAAAACAAACCCAAAAAACCCACCAAAGACAGACTAAGCTTTTAGTCATATATTTAGCAGTAAAAGCACCATTCTTCCTTAATTTAAATTCCTTTTTCTGGTGAGCACCTTGCCTTTCTGGTAGCTGCAGGACATGATCTGTGACAGCACTACAGAACCTTTTCATTTCACAGCAGCCACTTGCAGAGACTGAATCCAAAAAATGATCCCTGGGTCCCTCCATTCAGGTCAACTGTGAGGAAATATTTGTTTCACCTCAGCCAATGTGTACTTTGGCAGCAGAGAGGGGGAAACAAGAACAAAATGAAGAAAAGAGCCAGCAGGAGGTACAAGAGGAAAGATTACATTTCCACCTGCATGGGTGTTTGCAGCTAACCCAGCCAGCCCCAAACTATTCCACTCTGTCTGCATTTCCAAGAGGTTCCCACTGTGCAGAATAACAGCTCTCACCTCCTCTAACACCCACTGAAGTTTGAAAATGAAAAAGAATGAGATTTTAAGAAGGTGCAATTTTGATGGAGCACACTGTGCATCTACCTACTGTAAAGAAGTAAGTTGCTTTATCATTGTTGTGATTTCAGGGAGCTGAACACCACCTAGCCCCTCACCTCGTCACCCCCTCCCCAATGAGATGGGGGAGAGAGGAGGGGGAAAAACCAAAATTTGTGTCTTGGGATAATTTAACAGGGCAGAAACAGAAAGGAAATTAATAATGCTAAAATAATTGGAATATAGAAAACAAGTGGTGCACACTGAATTGCTCAGCACACACTGAGTGATGCCCAGTCAGCTCCCAGGCAGTTTCCCCAGTTCAGGCACAGAGCAGGATGCCACGCAGCAATGTCCCTTGGCCACATGGTCCAGCTCTGGCTCTTCCTTGCCTCTTGCTCACCCTTCTTTTATCCCTTACTAAACAAGCTGACCTCCAACACTCCCTGCTGTGTCAGGGCGCTGATGCTGGCCCAGGATGGCTCTGTGGTGCAGCTGCAGTGCCTGCAGCCAGGGATGATGGAGCAGCCACTGTTCCCGTTGTGATTCTGGCAGACCCAGGGACATCCTCGTCCCTTGAGCCCTGAACAGTGTTGAGCAGGGCTCATTAGCCAGGGACCAGCACACGGCAGTGATTTCTGTCTGTCTGGAACTGCCAGAGCAGCAGCACACTTTCCAAACGTTTTATTGGGTCTGCAGGATTCGTCACTGGCTCAGGGTCAAATTCCAAATTTCTGGAGGTGATCCCTGCCCCAGGCACTCTCAGCACCGAGCCTTGGTTGGGATCGCAAAGAGCGGCTTAGCCCTAAGCAGCACAGGTGGCATGGCAACAGGACCGCGCTGCTTTCAGCATCCTGGGGATACTGGGAGCTCCCAGGAGCGGCTAGGACCAGGCGGGAGGAGGACGAGGAGGAAGGAGAAGGAGGAGGAGGAAGGAGAAGGAGGAGGAGCCGGCGCACGGAGGGCTCGGCACGGGCGGTGCAGTGACCGAGCGGGGCCGACAGATGGCGCCCGAGGCACGGGCAGCGAGAGAGCCGCAGCTCCGGCACGGCCTAAACCGGAGCCTAAAATCACCTCAGCCGCGGCTCCATCACCGCCTAAACCTGAGCCTAAAATCACCTCTGCCGCGGCTCCATCATCGCCTAAACCTGTCTTAAACCCGAGCCTAAAATCACCTCTGCCAGGTTCCATCACTGCCTAAACCGGAGCCTAAAATCACCTCAGCCGCGCCTCCATCACCGCCTAAACCTGCCTTAAACCCGAGCCTAAAATCACCTCTGCCAGGCTCCATCACTGCCTAAACCTAGCATAAACCAGAGCCCAAAAATAAGCTCAGACAGAGTTCCATCACCACCTAAACCTGGCTCAAACCAGAGCTCCATCATAGCCCCAGCCCAGCCCAATCCCTGCCTAACCCTGAGCAGTAATGCTGTTATTCCTTCCCAGTTTTAAATCCATGGCTTTCCTGGCCTCAGCTTTGGAGCCCCACAACACCCCCTCCTGTATTAGCTCTAATAGCACGCACCACTCATCAGCTGTAAAAATTAGTTTGGAATTTAAAAAAATCTAAATTATTTTGTACCTGGGTAACGTTTGCTATGTAATTATTTTTTTATTATTTTCTTTAGTTCAATTTATCAGAAGCCTTTAAGTGATCATTTTGGAGGCATCTCTAGACAGAAGTTAATTGCTGCACAACAGAATTATTTGCTGTTTCACACAGGGGCTCACATCCTGTCTTGTTTTGCTTCCCTTGTTTCTTTGGGTATGATAAAGTATCCCCAAACATGGTTAACCCCAGGGTTGAAGTATTTAGTTCTGAGAAACTTTAATACAATCAATTATGTCTTGAACACTGGGAAGCAGGCAAAGGGGGAAGTTTTAATTACCATTAGTTAGCACAACAGTCCTGATGCACTGTTTGATTACATCTTCTCTAAAATTCCCTCGATATTTCAAGTTCATTACAAAGATATTTGAGTTTCCCTGCATATTAACTATTTCAGTATAGCACTTCAATACAAGCTTTTAAAACTAGTTGTGTTGGGTTTTCCATGAGAAAAGGAGGCGGAGACAAAATCATCTAAAATCAGGAGATGCAAAACCATGATACTTTCATAAAAGAAAGTTAAATTAATAAATCTGTATTCCATGGACAAACCAGCTGGGTTTTTTCTGCCAGCAGAAAGCTCAATCCAGAAATAAAAGATATCAGCAAATCAGTTCTGTATTGAACAGAATAAAGAAAACTCTTGTTGTTCATTAGTGTTTAAAACGAAGAGACTAAAGAAAACCCCCAAAAAACAGAACCCAACACAAGACCTGAAAATGCTAAAATTCAACACCCTCCCAATTAAACTGTCATGGCTAAATCATTCCAGTGAATTAAAACTGGGTTTCTCACAGCCCAAGAACTGTCCTCAGCACTCAGTTGTTGTCCTGCTCACAAATTGCCTTGTTGATCAAAGAGGAATTCCATCCCATGTATTCAAAGCATTTATTTATATTTATTTTATTTATATTCAAAGCATTCCTCTCTCTCCTACATAGACAAAAGGCTCCCATGCTAACAGGGATGCCAAAAGTGAGCAGGGCAGATCAGAACTGCAGTGACAAAGGCACCTTCCTGGCTATTTCAGCTTCCATCAGTGACAAACCTGCAATCCAAAGGAGACCCTTAAGCACAGGGATGTGCTCTTTGCACACCAGACCCAGCTGTTGGCATGTTCATGATGTCACTGGCTTAGTGCTGCCTCCAAATCTTTTGGATTTATACATCTTATCTCCATTGGCTTGGTCCCAACAACCCCAAAATGCATAACAGTGAAACTCATAGCTTAGCTTTACAGGCAGGATTTGCTTTTACAGATCAAATTTCACCCACATTTATCTTAATTTCTGATCTAATTTGAAGCCAAACCCTTTCCAGTTCTAGCAACTGAATAAAACCCCAACACACTAAAGGGATTAATCCCTTCAACTTTCTCTTTTAAGCTTTTCTTACACCAAACGTTAGATTTAAATATATTTCACAAAGTAAACTGTGATTTTTTACAAGCAGAAGTGAACAGCCAGTGTCTGCTATGTCAAAACATGAGAAGAATGGGTGGAAAAAAGCAGTAATAATGGGAGTTGGAATAGCATTCTTTGCCATGACTTGGGGACAGATTTGAGACAAAGCAGATGAGGGACCTGTGGCTCCCAAGTCACCCCCTGACTACAGATCAGCCTCACCCCATCCCCACTGGAAGGTCACTCTTCCTTCATAGAAAATGCAGCTGCATTGGAAAAGTGAGCAAAGCACAAAATTAATGATTAGCAAGTCTAAAAGCTACTCCTAAGTTATCCTCTTGCCTTTTGTGTGTCCCACACACCCAGAGCTGCCAGTTTAGAGTCACTCTGTGCTCACCCCTCTGCTCCTGGGCCGGGGTTGCTCACACACAGCATTTGCAAGCACAGCTGCAGCACCTGCCACCCATCTCAGAAAACACATTGTGGTGCCTCCCTGCCACACCTGACTGCACTGGATGAGAGCAGCTGGGCCCTGGATATCAGGCACTGCACTGAAGTGTTTGTTTTGATGCTATTGATAAATTGGGAAATCAGCTCCACCCCACGCAGAGGCAGCCATTGATAAGGAAGGAGCTGAGATGTGAGTGACTGATTGAGGGATGCAGCAAAGAGTTAAATCCAGAACACAGCACCCTTTGAACTCCCCTCCATATGGCTACTCCCACCACAGCAGATGGTGGAGCTATTTGTTTTCTGTTTACTCTTGCTGTACTGTTTTCTGTCTTCTGATAAGAATCACTGTGGCTAAACAGCAAAACTGACAGCTGCCCGTTGCTGCTGTCCTTTCCTCACAGCTTGCTGCCTTCAAGCTCAAGAACACTGCTGAAGTAGGAGATTGCTCATATGCTGCAGGCTTTGCAATTGCTGTTTTCCCACTTCCCACTCCTCCCCAGGGCAGCTTTGCCTGGCTGAATCATCTCCCTGCTTGGGAAGCAAGAGACTCCAGAGGGGCCAAGGCCTTGCTTAGAGGTCACCAGCGCTGGATAAAAGTAAATTGTTGTGCAACATCTCCTTACAGCACCCAGTTAGATGTCCCAAATCATGGTATATTTTGTCTTAGGTGTCTTTATAAAAACAACATCAAAACATACACAAGATGCTTAAGTTAAGCCAGTTCAATTTTTTAACTTCAGACAAAGTTTTGGCTTTCCAAGTAATTTAGTTCCAGCCCAACTGTGTGCCCCAGGAAAGGCTTTGTACAAGTCCACTCTGTGCCTGACTCCTCCTTAAAGATGAGGCTCATATTTAATTCAAGTCTCAGTCACTTCCTTCTCCACCTCAGAAATGACACTTTGGCTGCCAAATATCCCAGGAACATGGCAGTGAGCAAGAGCTGTAATAATTCCCAACCTGCACCAGATAATGGATACAGACATATTTCATGCAGATCACAGAACAGTGAGGTTCTTCACTACATTTTCCCTATAATTTATTGTATCAAACAGAGACAAGCCTAGAAAGTGCAGCAAAACCTCACAATCATTTATATAAGATAATGACAACAACGTGCATCCATTTACAATGTAAAAAGACATTTATGGAGATTATTTCAGCCACTATTGAATGAAGTCATTAGCTTTCATTTCTTGGTATGACCGACTGAAAAATTATCCAAATGCCAACATCAAACTGCAACAAGAATTATGTACTGCTAAATTATAAAACAATCTCCTTAATACAGAAAAATCAATTCTGTAGGCAAGGTGGAAAATTGTGGAAATGCCTATTTGGCAAGAAATAAGTATTATTCAGTCCTTTTGATATTTCCCAGGAGAGTTTAAACTTCTATATTTATTTAAGTTTGTGTAATTCAGCCTGCAGACAAGTGACCCCTACAGCAGTGGCTGCACAGGTTGATGGTACTGGCTCAGCTCTATCTTGTCTCCCTAGAAGTAATACTGAGCTAATGTCTAGGATTCACCCCACAAATCCCAAGATCCTGGGCTGATGCTCACTCAGGCACTTCTAACAGTGACTTCCACACAGTATCAATGAGAGATTTGCTGTCCTTGGCTGCTTTTAGAGTTACAGCAGTTTCACTGTGAAATGCAACCTTTCCAAGAGACATTTCCCCAACTGTACCCTGAACTCCAAGCTGCTCTTTGTCCAATCCCAGGCTCCTCGAGGATGATTCACGTGTGTTGTAAGAACATCAAAGCTTCTGGTATCAGTCTGAGTCTGAAACATTCACTTGGCTCACAAACAGATTTGCAGATTAGGTTTGCTTGAACCATGTCCAGCACTGAGGAAGATGTGTAGCTGGAAATTCCAACGTTCTCCCTCAGGTGTTCTCTCTTATTTTAGAGTTTATTAAACCACTTCAAGGACCCAGGTCTCTTATTTTGGTAGTTGTGCTTGGACCACTCTTTCTTCTATTGCCATCTACATTCCTGTGCTGTTTATCGTGTGTGAATTCTTTATATTTAAATGGATTTGGGATAGTACTCAAGTTGATCACTAGACTTGTGCTATACCTGGACAGCAAATTCCTTCTCAGCACTTACATTTCACCTAAGGAAGAATGAAGAAAGTGTAGCATTTGCTGTAGGACCTCAGTTTTCTGCATGCTGATGGACACTAAACACTGCAGAAACTGCTGCTGCTCTGGGCTGAACCCTCTATTTCTGTATTACACCAATATGGACCATACAAAAAATCCCATTTTTGAGTCTGTGTTAACCTCTAAAATGCCCTGTGGTTTGTCCAGACTGGGCAGCCAGGCACACAGTTGTCCAAGCACACAAACCTGATGCTCTGCTTTGGTTTTCTCTCTACTTGCCACATCAAATATAAAGCATGAATGGCCCAGCAAGGGCAGGGGATGCATCCAGCTGCAGGGGCACAAGGTTTGCTGCAGGATCAGTCATTGCCAGCATTACTCCAGGTACTTATTCTGAGCCATGCACACCATCACTGGGAGGTTGTGTTTCCCTGGCAACTATCAAACACACTCTAATGTCCCTGGAGGATTTCTAGTCAATAATGATTCCAGCCCTTTCAAGCTCATATTTTAAACTAACTTTTTGGTTAGCTTCATCCTACCTCCAGTTTGTGTATTTATTGTCAGCTGGCTGAACAGGTTTGGGAAGCAAAGTTTTTAACCTTAGCTCTCTGTAGACATTCAGAGCAGCACCTCTGAAGAAATCAGAGATATCAGTGAGAAATAAAACCAGGCAAGGGACCTACTCCATCTTTCACAGAAATGTAGAACCAAACAGAATTAAGGTGAATACTGAGATCAGATGACAAACACCAACTCCCCTTTATGTGGTTTTTTCCTCAGGTAACTCCTACATGGAGAACAGGAACAGCAAATCCAATTTAATTGCGGAGATAAGGACAGTCATTGAAAACACACAAGTAAGATGATAAAAAACAGCTGTAAACTAAGCTGGCCCCAAGATGATGTTGTTTTGGTTTTGGGGTTTTGGTGTTTTTTGTTGGTGGTTATTTTTATCTTGCTTTTCTTATCATGCTGTCCACAAAAAAAAATGCATGTGACTGCTACAATCTGCCTTGTGGTTCTTAAAATGAAAGTATCATAAAAGTGCACATACAATTAGTGAATATTAAGAAATATTGGGGGGACATACTAAATTTGGAACAATATGATTCCCTTCAAGGGAATTTCTTTAATAAGAGGAATTTACGATATCTAAAACCACTAGAAGGCAGCCCAGTTATTTTCTTTGGAGCTGCTATTTTTCCTCACAACTAAAGCTTTGCTGTAGAAGAATCTCAGCCAGAAAATACTTTATGGGAAAAGGAAGTCAATCGGTTTTGTAAGCTATAAAGGTCAAAATACTTCTGTGAAATATTCCCTTTGGAAAGCTTGGAAGCAACCTTTTCCTCCAGAATTTTATGACAGCTGGCAAAGCAAGAAGACATATGTTTTTTTGTATTGCCTAAATAAAAGTGACTGATCTGACTTATTAACACTGATTCTCTCAAGATGCAAAACAGAGTTTCCAGCAATTTTATGCTGTTCTTAATATTCATTAGCAATATCTGCTTTTAGATGAGCAGTATCTATCCTAAACATCTGTTTGCAGGATCAGTTAGAGGATTTACAAGATACACTTCCAAATTTATTAGCTTTCATGGAAAGTATTTTTCAGTCTATTGAAAATGATTAACTGAAGCTTTCAAGGCTACAGAAATAAAAACAAGCACTAAGGTCTGATAAAAGTCAGCTTGTAATTATCTGATTGATAAAACAGAGAAGTTCAGCTTCTTTTGAAAAAGCATTTCAGAGTTCTCTTTTCCATACACCTTTAAAACCAGGGAAGAGACTATTCTATAGTTTGAAAATAGAGTAGTAAATGCATTGTAGTAGATGAAATAATAATAATAAAAAAACCCTCTGAGTGACACAGACATAAAAACAAGAGCCTAGTAAAAATTCTTACTGAAACCCCATACAGCTTCCAGAATAGGCAAAACACCAGAATTCCTCCTGAAAAACCAGGCTGGAAGAGTGGGACTTGCTCAGCCTGGAGAAGAGAATGCCCAGGGAAACTTTGGAGCCTGCTCCAGTGCCTTGAGGGCTTAAAGAGAGGGAATTCCTACACAGGCACAGTGACAGGACAAGGGGCAATGCCTCCAAACTGAAAAGGGCTGGTTTAGATCAGAGATTGGAAGGAAATTCACTCTGAGGACAGTGAGGCCCTGGCACAGGGTGCCCAGAGCAATGATTGGTGCCCCTGGATCCCTGGCAGTGCCCAAGGCCAGGCTGGACAGGGCTGGAGCACCAGGGACAGTGGGAGGTGTCCCTGCCATGGCAGGGGAATGGAACAAGATATTCTCTAGCACCCCTTCCAACCCAAACCATTCTGTGATTTTATGATAAAAGGAACAAATGAGAAAAAAACAACAATTAACCCGGAATCTTTTAGAGTGGGTCTATTAAATCCCACTCATATTCTCTATAAAATAATCTACAATCTTCAGATCTTTCCACTGACCCTCCTTGTTCTGAAGGGCAGCACCATTCCAGCACCACCAGTGAAGCTGGTTTGGGGTAAGTTCTCACCCATGGAAACAAGAAAGAACAGCCAAGCATGGTGGGCATGCTGGTGACACTGAACAGTGTCCCAAGGAGAGGCACACCTGCAAGGGGCTGCCAGGGGGGACAGAAAGGTGCTCAGGAGCTTAGAGAGGGTTCAGGAGCCCAGGGAGGGCAGGAAAGGTGCCCAAGAACACATCTCCATCACACACCTGCAGTCACCTTCACTCCTTGCTGAGCACAGACAGACCTGCAGAGCCCCAGAACAGGCACTGGGCAGACACACTTTAACCAATACTCACAGGCTCTCTGTCAGCATCCACAGAAAGCACTGACATTTTGTGCACATGAAGGCTGCCTGGCTTAAAATATACAGTAAACAGGAACTGGAATGTTATTAATGCTTCAAAGATAGAAGCTGTTAGACAGCCATGCTATGCATGTTCCTCATACAGACTGTCCCACTTTCCCCCTGTTCTACACCATCACTAACACAGTATTCTCACTACATGGTTAAGCACACAACTTTTTTTCCTCACCCAGGGAGTTTTTCCTCCCTCTTGGATACAATCCAGCTGTCTAACACTGGGACACTGTCCTCATAATGGAGCAGCACAACAAAAACCTCCAAACTTACACAGTAAACCAACAGTGCCCTGCAACACAGGTTTTGTCCAGCTCATCTTAACCAAAGTGCATCTCCCTTTCCTTGTCAGCAGGCTCAGTCCTGAGCACACACACTGCAATGTAAATGAGAGGATGCCAGTTTTGTTACACTCCAAAAACACTTGGAAATATTACAGGTAACCATGAGCAAGTCCAGCAGAATTACCACAGAAGTTCCATAATAGGAAATAAAAGTTCCCCTCCATAATGGAGTTGCTGGTTCACCATCAGCCACTGACTGCCCTACTACTTCAGTGGAACAAAACCAATTTTTCTCTTCTCCTCTTACTAAAGCAGGTTTTCATCAGTATTACAGTGCTCCTAGGTGAAGTCAAACTAGAGGGGTTTGTCTGGTTTTACTTTACCTAATACATCTAAGCCATAAACTGATAAATAGATCATGCTATGGTTTTCTTCCAAATGCAAAATATTGCAGCCCACTGTTTTTCCATCACACCCTTCTCTGCTGAAGCCTCCCAGAGCTCCCTGAGAGCCACCACTGCTCTCAGATGTTGTACAATCAGTTTAGATGCTTTCAGGGCAGTGCTGGTCAGCCCAGCAGCAGGTACCACCAACCCCAGGGACTTCATCTGAGCTTTGGAATCTCCTGCTGTGATTTCTATTCTGTACAGATCCCCCAACCAACCAGTTCTGGGCTCTGCTACTCAAATTACTCCAATAACCACATATGGGAGAATTAAGAGCCAAGTCAGGAGATAGAAAAGGGATAATGATAGAACAAAAGGATAAAAGGCAAGTATTGAAGAAAATCAAGACAAAATACAGTGATTTAACCCACATTATAGTGTGATATCTGAAGAATAAAATTCTTAAAAATAATTCCTGAGGACAGGAAGGCAGTTGAGGCTGCTGGTCTTTGAATTGTAATGTGCCAAGACTGCTCTTTAATCTCCCAGCCTATCTATAGTAACATTCTGCAGTTCTACAGAGCTAAGCTATTTTTTCCTTTCCTCTCACTGTTCTTCCCATGCTCTCTAATGCTAATGTGCAAATTGACTTTCAGCAAAAATCCAGTTTTGCAGTTGTTCTGATCCCCTGCCTGCCCTTTGCAGGGATCTCAGTTCGCCAGTGCAGGGTCAAACACTCTGCACCATCCTGCTCCTGTCCCTGGGGAGCACCAAAAGCACAGGAAAGCACAAGAATGATTTCAGCTGGATCCTCACACAGGCCAACTGCAGCCAGTGCTTTGTGTCTGAGGAGATGCTGCCCCATCTCAAAACAAAAGCTGTGGTAGAAAATGCAGGGTGCTATGGAAAGGGTGTGTTCACTGATGAACAGATTCTGCATTAAGTGCAATTTAGTACAGGTAACCAGGCCAGAGTTACAGTCAACTGGAAAAAAACTTGTTATATTTATTTATAACAGTGAAAGGAAATTACTGTACTAATAAGTTGCCCAAATAGAAGAAAAAAAAAAAAGGCTTGAAATTACCTGATACTACTAAGATCATACAGCAACTCATTCACTTACTAGAACTGATCTGGCCAATATAATCCCTATTTTCTGACCCTTCCTGTGAACAGAATGTGAACACAATTCCAGCTCAAATCCCCATGGTCTTCAGTTCTTTTATATTGTTTCACTGTTCTTTGGTATGAAATTCTGAGCATTTCTGTGAAAACCCAGGGGATCCCCAATCCTGCAGAATTTCAGCAGACTGCATTGACACTGGGGATGGGCTTGTGGGTCCCAAACAGAAGAGTTACAGTCCCTAAAGCTGTAAAATTGGCATCCTCCTCACAGGCACAGCTCATGCTTATTTGGAGCCACAAAGTCTTGCTCCAAACCGTGCAATTATAAGTGAACAAATAATCACAAAATTATTTTGTCCTATTATGCCTTCCCTCTCCTCTGAAGGCCTTTATTTAAAAAGAAAGCAAAACCAGGTCTCAGTGTTTAGTACTGAGTGCACTTTGAGAAACTTCAGTAACCAAAACTGTCAGAGAGGAGATGGATCACTACATACAAAATTACACAGCCCATCACTCATCTGTAGGCTCAAAATGGAAGGGAGGGGCAGGAATTTCCATCACCTAAGTCACTTCAAAGCAGTCCCCAGCATCATTTTCAAACTCCAACTATGCCATACCTCCAATAATGTTATAATATGACTTATTCTGTGCCTCAGCAGCGACACAAACATCAGTTAAAGCACATTCCCAGCAGCCAGTGGTTATTCAGGTTGGAAGGCATTTAGAATTCACATGCCTACATTACCCTTTCCTTCTATTCATTATTGCCCTATTTCCAAGATCTTATTTCCACAAATATCTTCATGCACCTCGCTGACTTTCCCCCATTTCCATCTTCCTTACTGATGGCACATCTAGGAATTCATGCATAGAGCTGGTCGTCCAGATGATGACAGAATCATTTCTTCCAAAATAAACATAAGAACTCTGCCTCCTAAGGTTATTACTTTTATTGGTTCTTATTTGAAAGAAAACAGGGAGAAAAGGGGAATGCAAAAGAAAATTCACCATTGTGCTGCTGAGAACAGTAGCAGTAAAATGCACTGAGTAAAAAGCAAATGGAGGCAGGAGGATATTTAAAAAGAGACACCTGTACAACAAGTATTTATTAGAACATTAACCTTTTCTGAGAGGGTCATTAGGGAAAGGGAGTATGTTTCCTATATTCCTGTATATGGCCTAAAAGGTCAAGCTTAGGAAACAAAATCTTTATCATGAAAAACTGCAGGGAATTTAAAATATATCCACATAAAAGAATTTATAATCAGGTAATTCCTCCATATGAGCAGTTCTGATAAAGCAACTTATCTTCATTTCATCAGCTGATAATCCTTGTGTCTCAAGGGCTAGCTTTCTTAAAACGAAAATTGGATGGAATTCCCTGTTGAGAAATGAATCCATATCCAATGAGCACTATCCTTTTGCATGCATTTAAATCATCAAGCATACAAATTCTTGAATTTCACGTCCTAACTACAGAAATTATTTGTTTCCTTGGAGAGCACACTTCTATGTATTCAGTGTGATGCATTTAATGTTTCTCACATCAGGCTTATTTACACCCCAGAAACTGTTTAAATGATGATGCTTTTCCTTCTTTTCCATCTCTGCATCAGGAATGAACACTGAACTGTAAAATCACCTTTTGGGACCTTAATCTGTTGCCAAGGATACTGGGGATATAATTATGATTTCATTGTAGACTAAGTGAAAGACTTCTCTTTGTTGCAAGTGCAATTCAGCCTCATCCAGTGTTAATTGCAGCTCCACACCCCCTTCCATCCTACTATTGTGGAGTGCTAGGAAAATTATACACCAACACCCCTGAGACTGATTCTGGGTCTGCTCCACGGGCTGGGAACCTGCAGCACAAAGCAATGACTTCCTGAAGGTCAAAACTTCCACTGGAAATCAAACCAAGTGCCACCCTAATGGGGGCTGATAAAATCCACACACACCTGGCCAAAGGCTGCTTCCACTGTCAGCTCTGCTCTGGGTGTGCTCAGGAATGCAGCTGAGCAAAACCTCCCTGGGTTCCCCAGTGCTGGCCATGGTTTTGTCAGAAATTCCACTCCAGCACAGGTGCTGTCACTGCTCACGTGCAGCTGGGACCTCCCTGGCCAAAGCTGCCAGCTCCCAGGAGGAAATATCAATTCATCACCTAAGGTTACCCTCCAAAGAGCACAGAACTTGAAGGAAAACTGAGCCAATTATTGTTGCAATTGTAATGATAAAAAGCAATGGTATGGAGACTCAGTAATGGAGGGAGGGGTGGTGTGGGGTGATCTCCTGTGTTTATTGGGGGGAACTGTCTTTTTTTTTCTTACTGATTTCCCAATATCTTTATGGAGTAATACACTATTCCCCCTCCTACAGCTCTAAAGCTTGGTACAAGTCCTGTGGACTCATTCTTCTCACTCTTACCTTTAAAACAAAAAAACCCACTAAAATAAGAGTGGGGAGACCATCTAAAAAGAAGGAAAAAAAGCATACATCTACTAAAGGTGCAATTCAACCCAAACACATCCATCAAAAAGATGAAAACCATCACACAAGGGGAAGAAAAATGTACTAAAGGGCTCAAACATCTTGGAGAATTTCACATTTCGGACCCTAAATTTACTGCTGCAGGGATTTCCTGTCACAGTTGAGGAGCACACCTTCTGCAGGTGGCCCACAGGCAGGTCCAGCTCACAGGGTGCCAGCAGCCCAGGGGCACCAGGACATTTCTGTGCCACATTTCAAACCCTGTCCATCCTGCTCTCTGCAGTTCCAGCAGCTCAGAGGGACCAGGACATTTCTGTGCCACGTTTCAATCTGTGCCCATCCTGCTCTCTGCAGATCACCCATCCTGCTGGTCCTGGCTGCTGTGCATCCAGCAGGGCTGTAAGGTGGATTATAGAACAGCTCTAAGCTCTCATGAACTGCCTCCAAAAATGCTCCTCAGTCAACTCAGCCCTGTTTTCCATGTGAACCTCAAACAAAATCAGTACTTTCAGATAACATCCACACATAACATCAGCCAAGCCTTTACAAACATTTGTCTTTTTTTTCGCACTTCACTGCAGAAGCTGGACCGTTTTCTCTCTCATGTTGTGAAAAGTTTAAGGTGTCACCAATGCAGCACCCTCACCTAAGAACAACAAAGTAACAACTAACCCACTAATTTTGGCAAAAAAATCCACTAAAAAGCCAAAATACCTTTGATTTTGGCGTTTTTGCACTCTTATTTTGATTCCTGTTTTCAAATACTTAATTGTTTGCTCTTTGTACTGAGAATGCTCAGTGTGAGCATCACTAGTAGACATGAAGTGGCTTTAAATCTTTTTCCCAGAACAGGGGCCAGTCACTTGAACATAAAGCTGCTTTGTGATGCAGGTAAGGGGTTTAATCAGCCCCGTGTAAGACACTGTGATAACAAACCCCTCTCCTCCCTCCTAAGCGCAGGCTGCCTTTAAAAAAAAAATTAAAAAAAATTCGTTGCTCGTTTCACAATAAGATTTCCTCTCTGTGTGGCCGGCAGAGGGAAGCATCGATTCCCAAATGTGGCCCAGGGATGCAGCAGCACAGTCTGAACGTTCCCTGGTTAAGCTCCAATAAGAACTTTCCCCAAACACCACACGGAGATGATGGAAATATCAAAGCAAGCTGCACTTCTCTCACCAGGTGAGGTGTGAAGTGAGACAGGATCCACATCAGGCAACATCTGTGAGGGGCAGCTGGATTTTGGCATGAATGCTCTATTCAAAGTTTGGTTGGTGCTTTATTCTGTTTTTCCTTTAGATGCTCCAAAAGATGACAGTGGTAGTCAGCATTTTCTTCCTCAAATGCTTCTAAGTATTCCCTACTTTCGTCTTTTCATCTTAATTTTACTCCAAGTTGAAGTAAATAAATTCCTTTAAAATTAATTTAAGCAGGGAATTCTGCTTAAGAACCACATGAAGATAAGAACTATTAGAACATGTCCTTAACAAAACACTTGTTTTCTAAAACAAGACTTGATATTTAACACTGAAAGAAGCACCATTGTAATGGTTCTCAGATTTGTGGAAATCCTTTCTGCATATTGATTTTTGGCTCCTTCACAAGGCCAAACCTTGAAGGGAGGCCCTCACGCAAATTTTAAAACAAACAAAACAGATTTCAGCAGTAAAAAGCCTCTTGTAATCCATCATGCCTTCTAATTTTTGGTTTGTATTCATTCCTCTAATTAACATGAGTACCCTCTGCAGCATGTTGTTTGGGAACACTGGAAAAAGCTGAAACAATTTTAGCAATAATCTGTCTGTTCAGCAACCTACCCCCCTGTTTCAGTTCTTGGCCTTTCAAACACAGCAGGGCCAATTCTACCACTTGGAGTAGAGAAAACACTGCAATGCCCTCCTTCAGCAGGGCTCACAACCAGAGGGGGACACCAAGTGAGCTGCAATTTTCTCTAACCTGATTCCTGCCCAGCTGTACCTCTCAGACAGGTGACTCCTTTACAGCTCCTTTATTACTCTGCTAATGGACAGTCCCCAAACAGCCCCTGTGGGTCACAGCTTGCTGCAAACCCTCAATAACAGCACCTGAATCACATTTCAGTGACATTACAGGTTCAAATGTAATTCTGTTTTGGACTGGGACAGGCATTCTCTGCTGAGCATGGCCTCACCAAGCTCAGATTGCTTCTGCTACATGTGGAACTTAACTGGTTATTAATTGCCCCCCTAATATTTGAGATTTTGAAATGCTTTGTCCCTATGACCTCTCCTCCTACAGTTATTGCTGCCAGTCCACAGTCACTTGTTAACTTATATCAGACAGAGAGAAAAATTGGGTTTAAATTAATAAAGCCCCAGCCTTCAGGATGAAGAATTTATTACTAGTGTTTAAAATTGTATATCTGAGGTAATTTCATAAGTAGTCTTCAGAAAACTTTGATTAGCAGAAGTTGGAAAAAGCAGTAAGGCAGAGACAGCCCTGATGAGGGGGGCTTGAGTACTTCCAGTGATTTCTCTGGCACAGCTCAAAACACAATACTGCACTCTTCCCTCCATAAAAATCACTCACTGGCTTGCAGTATTTTCAACAACTATGATTTTCAGCTGGGCACAATAACAAACCTATTTTTTTATACAGAATATGCAGTTTTAAAATTCCTCTCAAATTATTTTTGCAGCTTTTTCCTCTAGTTCCACACTCGTGGATGTCTCCATACAATGCCTGGTTTCCTGCCCCATCATCACTTCCTATCTGACAAAGCTCCAGAGGGCACAAATCACAACACAATCCCTGAATCAGTGCTAACAGCAATGTCCTCTCTGCAGGCTCAGGAAGCAGTGGGGTGGTCTGGTGTCCCTTATATCCATAACAGAACACTGAGATGTGCAGAAATATAGGAATTATACATGTGGGAATAAACACAAATCTCCTTTGTTACAGAATTTTATATTCCTGAAAAGCATAGATACTTCCATCAGCTGGATTTTAAAACTGTGGCAAACTCAGGGTCAGACATGAAATGATGATAAAATGCATTATTTCATGCAAAGCTCCCAATTCACACTGTTCTCTCTTTCTCTGTGCAGATCTGTGCCACAGAGGGCTCAGCTGCCCTGCAGGAACACTGATTTCCCTTGCACAAGTCTGGTTTTGAGGTCAAGTTGATTCAGCTTTGGCTTTTTCTATGGCCATGACACATCCCAGTACCATGACCAGAGTATTTCCATGTCCAGGATTCACTCTCACCCCAAAGCCAGCATTTGTGTGATTTCACACTGTCACCTCTGCTTTCCAGGACTCTGATGCACTCAGGTTTCGGAGGAGACTGTCCAAGCACAGATCAAGACTTTTATTTTATCCCTAGGCACTACAAAAAGAATGAAGGGGAATTAGGGAATAGCACAACTGGGGGGAACTAAAGATGAGAAAGACTCAATAGATCCACTTCTGGTTTTAAGTTAAGCCTTGATTCTATTCAGTGCCTAAATTATAAATTCAAACACAACAGCAGCACTACATCATAGCAGATTTTCTCAAGGACTTCAAATGCAAAGAAAGAGGAACAAAGTACAAGAGGAAATTCATCTGGTGACTAGGACACTGTCTGCCTCTGTCACTTGAAAAAGCTCTGTCCTTCCAGCAGATTTCAGCACTGCAGGAACATTGTTCTCACTCATGGGCCTGTTTCCAAAACTTGCAACTTAGGAAGGTGCAGAAACTGGGCTGCTGGTTTGTACTGGTAAAGGTCAAAACCTGAATTTCTTCAACAGCAATCAATGTTCTCTGTGGAGGATAAATCCATGTGGGTAAACCATGAACATCTCCTGCTCTTCAGAACAAAGATGCTCTGGTTACCCACAGGTACCTCCCCCTTCAGAGAGCCACAACCTCTCCAAAACTCTGTGTCCTGCCTACAGGTTAATGACAGATTTTAACTGCAATGACTTGGTGCTCTCCAAGTGTCAGAGATTATTTCTAGAAAGCTTTTATTGCAGTCTCAGCTCCATATTCAGCTACCTTGGTGACTTTGCAAATACCTAAAGATGCAATTCTGTCCTGTACCATTAATTTGTGCCTTGTTTATATTATGGCTTCAAGGAAAAAAAACAGTTTATCACTTAATTACATTATGCCACTATTACTGAAAGCGTTTGGTGCTTTTCAGCATCATTATGAAAAGGCAAGTTCATTTCAAATTGTGTTGCACAGAATTACCAGTGTACAGTGGTGGTGACCCATTTCCCTTTAATGATTATTTCCAGAGCAACAAGCAACAACATTAAACACAATTAAAAAGTATGGCATGTAGCAAATCTGAATGGAAATAATTAGCAAAGACTCAGCTATGAATTGGTTTTCTTCTGGATAAAATTAAAATAAGACTGTTGTAGCCTCTAACTCCTGTGAAATCTCCAGGTAACAACAGAGAACTTCGAGACAGCAGAGCAAGCTGAGGTGTGGAAAGCTCTGGTTTGCTTTTCAGGAGCCTGTTTAAAAATGTTCATAAGAGGTAACCAGAGAAAACAGAGCTCTTGGTTTACTGAGAGGAAAATGTAATTGTATGTAGCAAATCTCCCTCAGAGAGCAGCAGGGAGAATGAAGATCAGATCACCTTCATCACTCAGTGTGACATGTTCCCCCTGCTTATTTACTGTTCCACAAGTCACTTGGCAGGGAAAACAAAGTCACCTTTAATTATTTACAGAACACCAATATAAGCAGATGACAGAGGACAGTTAAAGCCTTCCCCAGTTCATGTTACAAATGCTGTGCTGATTCTGACAGCAACCCAGAGGCTTTCTTCACCAAGTTCCTGAACTACCTGTGGTATGTATACTTTTCTTTCCATCCCTATTTTAACCCAATTTCCCCCAGAGACCTCAAAAGACAGCCTTCAAAACCTCTCTGAAGATGGGTGGCTCCATGGTACATTCTGTATTGAAACAGCAGAAATTATCCCTGATACACCAGAGAACCTGTGTGGCAAGGAGGCAAGCATCTCATCTGCAGGAATGATTCCAGAGTTTACACCTTAGATATGAGAACCTGAGCAAAACACTTAGAAAATTCAGGTTTCATTAACTCCTCTGTTCATCATATTAATTATTCTTTTACAGCCTTGGTTTTGTTTTTATTTTTATGATCTTTCACAACTCCCAAAGCATGAACTATTTGAATCTCCACTTACTTATATTTGATTATCTGCAATCCCAGCTTGGAGAAATCAAGGCAAGTTTTGCAGTATTTTCCAAGCATCCTAACAAGCACCTGCAATGCTACAAATCCAAATAAGAACCTAAAGTGTGTGCTTAGATTGGATTGCTAAAACACAACTTGATTTTCACAACCACGTTTGGTTGGAAGCTTTCTACCTACTTATATTCCATTTAGGCTTAAATACTTTAAAAGAGGGTCCCTATTTTCAGGAAAGGTTAAAATCTGCTTAGATGTATGGAATGGAAGATACATGACTCAAAATAGGAAACAAAACCCTTTATCTGGTGACCCAGATCTACTCTG
This sequence comes from Loriotus luctuosus, assembly GCA_035582745.1. NCBI lineage: Eukaryota > Metazoa > Chordata > Aves > Passeriformes > Thraupidae > Loriotus > Loriotus luctuosus. The sequence goes on from JAWWEY010000243.1 coordinate 4,061,664, forward strand.
TTAACAGGTGGGAGATCCCATTGCTGTCACGAACATCTGAGTTATTCACTTATTTGCAATATAAATAATCCTGTGCAGTTAAGTACTCAGCTTTACAGTATCTCATCATCTCGTTGTACTTACACGGAGTAAGTATCCATTACCACTTGGAACACTCATTTAGCTGCTCAACTGACTGCTTAATGAGGTCTGCAAAGGAAAAGCCTTATCTGCAGAAAGCCAGTGTGGGAAGAAGCATGTATGCAGTCCTTTCTCCAAAGCAAAGCATTTGTTCAGACTTAGTGTGAAAAGGAATTAGATGAAAGCGAGTGTTCAGAAAAATAGAAATGAAATAAAAGATGAAATACATGTATGTAGTATTTTCTACAAATGAAAGCAATGTTTTTTCCCCACTCACTGAGTACTGTATTGTTAGAATTTTGTCTCTATAAATACCATCAGACTTTCAGAATTTCTCCTATGAGTTAGGCCTGCTGCCTCACTCCCACCAAATAAATCCTTTAAGAATTCCATGCAGAAGAAATGCCCAGTACAGCTTTTTTTGGAGTGCTTAATAATGACTCAGTCTGGTCTGTGTTTCAGCTGCAGGAATACAGTGGGACATCACCAGCTGCATTCACTCAGGTTTTAATTAACACACTGGTCATCATTAAATGTTTAAAGGATAGTGGCAGTGAGTGCTGAGTACTTCCCTTTCACTCAGCACTCATTCAGAGCTCCATGCAGGACTCCAAAGCAAAAACAAACCCGTGACAAACCCTGCCACTGCTGCCAACAGCTCCAAAGCACAGCCATCAGCTCAGAGATACCCAAAGGGATCAAGCAGAACTCAGAGTTCCCACTGAGATGACACAGACTGCTCACCACAGATCTGCAGCATGACTCAAAGGCCCTCAGCCACAACTCTCTGCTACCTCTGGAACCCAAGTTTAAGAAGTGTTCCATGAACTTTTATTTATCTGTCAAATGAAAAATACTGTTTTAAGCAGACTTTGAGTCATTTCAATGCTTTAAATTAAGTTTATGCTTACTTTGCTGCTTAAGAGCTCACATTTTTAAAAGCTGTAATTTGTCTATATTTACTGTTTCATTAAAACAAAAACATCTCCACTGATCGTGCAGCAAACAGAGCACTTAATCCTTCCTCATGTGACAGCATTACTCAAAGATCTGCTATGCAGCAACCCTTCCATCTGCAGGAACACCACTGGCACCGCTGAAAGCTCCCTTTTAGTCCTGAATACGCACAAGGAGAAGCTGAAAAACGGGTCAAACCCATTAATTTGTGATTTCAGGAGCTCAACCTGAGCTGCTCTCACCCCCAGCTCAGCCCCGGGTGTGCCCCAGAGCTCTGCTGATGTGTGGTGGTGACACAGCAGCCCCCAAAGGAAGTGTGACCAAAAGCTGCTTCCTGCCCTGTGGCCACGTTATTCATCAGTAACTAACAACAGCTTCAGTTTGTCGGCACTTGGTTACACATTCTGACATCTCCCACACAAAAACAAAACAGAAACACCAAACCCAAACAAAAAGGAAACCCAGGAAAACTGATGTAAAATCCATATGCTTTCTCTTCCTATAACTAGCTCTTGGCACTGTTCATGCAGGTCTATCCTGTGCTTATGACACCTGTCAGCCAAGGTATTTTTTCCTCAATATACCTCATTTTTCTGCCCTTGTGTGATAAAATCACTGTCAACTGAGTTGGTGTGACAGTTGTATCAAGTCTCCAAATCACCACTGGCATTTCACGAGAGAACTGGTCTCTTGAAAGACAGAATACAACGAATTTCCTGATTAAATGGGGAAAGGTAGCATCAGGTACAAACTGGAAAAGCTCTGAGGCAGTAAGAGTGAACTGCAGGCAGTTTTGTGAAAAGAAGGGCTGGGTGGGAAGCCCACATATTCCCAGGATCCCTGACTCTTCAAAGATGAGGTTTTCCTATTCCTGTGTTATCCCTTGCCTCATCTTCCAGCAGTTCCCAAAGCCCTGCAGCTGCTGGAGGCAGGCAGGAGGGGGAACAGATTTGAAGGGCACAGCAGCTCTGCCCCACAACACCTAACACAGTCCAGTGCTGCAGTGCACAGAGCTTTCACCTCACTCCAGAGAAACAGAAATAAAAAGAAACAGGTCAGTGATGGCAGGCAGGTGCAAACTCTGAGATAAAACCACCTCTGAAGCAGGGGAGCAATAGGAGGGTAACAGATTTTTGTTATCAGTTATGAATCAGGTGAACTTCAGCTCATTCAGGGCTGCTGGCCGGGGAGGCACAGGAAAAACGAGCACCAGAACATCCTTGAGAATATTCAGGAATGTTCAGAAAGTGAGAAGCCAGAACCACTGAGTGTTTTCTGAGCAGTGCCTCTGCCCTGGAAGCTGCTCACAGCTCCACACCTGAGCACACTCCTGCAATGCACCACTAAAGAGCCTCCTGAGTGAGCCAGTCCTTTATCAGGATAATGAATAATCCCAACCTTCTCTTGGCATTTCAGGTTGTTCTCATTTGTACAAAGCATGTATTTGCTTGCTGAATAGAAAGTTCAGCCAAGTTTAAGGTAGAGACAGGCAGAAATAATAACCCTGTACATCTGAATAGCACTTGTGGTCATCAGTGCAAGAATAATTAATACAAGAACTACTTTGGAATCATACTTTGACTTCCAAGGAGGACACTATACAAACATGATACAGTTGTTTATGAAGACATTTCTATAGCAAAAAAAAAACTAAACTAAAACAAACCAAAGATGCTATGCATGCTAGCCACCTGGACCACTTCTTTCCTCAAAAAGATTCTACAACCAAAAAGACTTGACATTTTTAAAGTGTATGCTTTAGAAGCAGTTATTTCATTTCCAGCAACACGGTTTTTGCATGTATCCTTTTTTGAACCATCTTTTTATGCAAAAAAGGAGCTGCCATCATAGGAACATGTTACAGGCAAATGTTAATGCTCTTGATGTATTTCATTTTAGAGAATCCAACCCCTCTATTCCTTTGTTCAGTTTTCAGAACAGGCTACTTGATTTTGAAAAAGAAGCTCTAAAATTCTCATGCTTGTGGCACTAAACCCAGATTAACAAAATCTTGGCTGCTGTGCATCACTTGAAGGCCTCATTAGCTTCAGTTCTAAGTACATTAGCCCAAGACCTAACGTTAAATAACTGAGTTATTTAATAGTTCTGATAATTATTTCATTGTGTTTCCTGCACTTAATTAGCAAATAAACAGGCAGAAACCAGCAGCAAAAGAAGGAAGCCCTGGAGCTCTGTTCCCCACTGAGCATTTCCATGTCCCACACAGAGCTGGGCACTGGGAACTCCCCCACTTGCTTTCTGGACATGCCAGTCACTTCTGACTGTCCTGTGGTTCCTGTGGGACATTATTGGGTGGGTAAAACCCATCTGCCAGGGCAGCCACACAGGGAAAGCCCAAGGTTCAAGCACTTGGTCAGGAGCAACCAAAAATTGTTTCCTCCATGTCAGCAGAGTGCCCAGCTGCTTGCACACAGAGTGCCCTGGCTCCACTAAGCTGAGATGATAACAAGCTTCTTATAGCAGCTTAATATAAGAATATTTGTACAGAAATAAGTGTAAGCATTGGACATAATATAGCAATCACATTGAAGCAACTCCAACAGGCAGCTCCTTTTGTTTATAATGGATAATACTAAAAAAGAAAATTTACTGGGCAGGTAATATACACAGAACTGGAAGTTTTTTCCCAAGTTATTGTTATTGAGAAGAAATGATGAATATTAATTATATTATCTACCACTTTATTTACTAATGTGAGTTTACAATACATCACCTAAAAACCTGCAACAACATCCAAAGACTTTTAAAACTGCTTAAAAATTATATACTTCTAGTTTTGGATGTTTTTATCACTGTTTAAACACTGGATGTGTTTATTCCGTAAATTGCCTTTAACTGCTGTTGTGTATGGAAATTATATTTTTGAATACTTGAAAGCTTAATTACTAATCAACAATGGCTATAACATTGTAAATCTCCCAGTTTGCTGTGTTATGTTCCAGAACAATTACATGCTGCAGCTGTGGGGTCCCTTACAAACATAACCTCACCACAGTGAACACTGCAAAATGTTTCCTGGAATGGGAAGAACAAGGAAGATCCAAGTTGTTGTTTGTTCACATAAGGAACATGAGAGAGCCAATGAGGTTTTCACTGATATGCAGAATTATCTGCTGGGGTTCTGACTCATAAGCAGCTTGCTGCTATATTTAGCACCAGAGGAATGTTTACTTGATTACCTCTCCTATAACAATAAATACAATTTTACTGAAATCTGTGGAATGTACTGTTAAGGATTTCAGGGTGTGGGACATAATGCAGGCAAAGCCCAAGACCCCCAATTAACCAAAGAACCCATTATAAAACTTAAAATAACCTCTCAGTTGATAGAAACTGGGAGTTGTTCACAATTATGTCATCTCCCTTATCTAAACATTCATAAGGCCAAAACATTTTTACCTCCAGTCAGTCACCCATGACCAAGTGCCCATGTAATTGCATTAAGGGATTTGGTGATCTCACTTAGATGAGGCCTCCCAAACACTCCCCAAACCCAAACCTGAGCCCTGCAGCCTGGAATTACTGAATTTTCCATCAGAAAGCAAATCTAGATAAGATTTTTAAAAAAAAGTTCACCAGTCCCAAGCCTGAGCCCTGTGGTGTCACCCTGTGTCCCTCCAGCTGAGCCCAAGGGAATTTTGGGCACTGCTCTGTATCGAGGCTTATTCTGCCTCCTCCTGTTGGAGCACACTACAGCCAGGCTTGTTTAAACAGCTGCCAATTGGAAATAAATATAGTTTTGTATTGCTAGGAAAAAACTCAAGGAACACTGTGGCTTACACAGAAAAAGCCATGATGCTCTGCAAGGCACCTACAGGATAAGCTCTAAGCAGATTCTTAGCTATAAACACTGGCCTGGGACAGGCATTTGGTTATGAAGGAGAGAACAAATGGGTTTGTTAAAGAACAGATTGATTCCGGAAAAAAAATTTCAAGAGTTAATTTAACAGGTTAACCATGTCTGATCACATTACACCAGGATTAAATTAGTAGAGCACAAAGTATGAAGAGAAATTTGAGTCCTAGTAACACAGTGAGATTTTATTAATTAACTAAAAGTTTCAAAAAACTGGTTTACAACCATAGTAGGTTCATAAACAAAAAACAAAATAACCAACAAAACCACAAAGGACCTTTTGAATTCATAGGATGACCTAAACCCATGAGTTTATTTAAAATACTACATTAAGATGCAAAAAAGGACCAGAGATAAACAAAAACATTCCTCTTTACTACAACTGATTGGTCTAAAAGTAATTAAATCCAGGAGAGCTCTTCTGCTGCCATAAAAGAACTGGATGCTGATATTTCCCATGCAAGGGAGACAAAAGCCATCTCTTGTGTAATTACAAATACAGAGGGCCAACAGTGGTGCTGAAGCAGCCTCCATCCCTGCCTGGGGCACTGCTCAGGCACCCTCAGCTCCCAGCACAAACCACACAAACATGAAATGCAGCAGCTTCAAAACACAAAGCAGTAACCCAAAAGCAGAACATGTGTTTAACAAATTATTTCATTAAGAGCAGCACACTCACCACACTAATAAACACCTGGAAAATCCTTGCTGGTCACACAAAAGCCCCCAGAGATAAAAAAACGAGTTTTCCTGGCTGAAGCATTATCATTGCTATGTAGATACCTTTCATTAAGTGCCTCCTATTTTCACTTAGAATTTCTTACTAGTTTTTCTCCCTTTTTAATTCTTAAACCACCAAAAAGCCAACCTCAAACTGCAATTCTGCCTTTTGCCCACCCCTGGTTGTGGTTTCCAGCCTTCTCACAGCTTTTCTTCCAAACTGGACAATTTCCTGCAGCCAGGCTGTGGCACTGGGCCAGCTCAGAGCAGGGAGCCAGGCTCCTGAGCAGGGCAGGGGCTCCTCACTCCTCTTCCTCATCAGTCCCTGCTCTTGTACCACTGCAGGCATTTCTGAGAGGATATGATAGACAGTAACAAGGGACTGAACTAAAATCAGCTATTTTTTCAAGTAAGGTGTGTTTGAACCCAGATCACTTTTGCAATCCCTTAACACCAGTCACATGAGCGTTTGGTACACACCAAGGAAAGCACCGGGAGACAGGAAAGGGTACCAGGCAGGATCAAAGGAATCAAAGTCTTTTCACAGCAGCTCTGATGTTCTAAAGCAACACCAAAGCCCAAATAAAATCTGAAGCAACTTCCAGCTAACAACATTCCAGGAGAAGAATTATACATGGAAAACTACAACAAGAAACTTTACAGCAAATCTTCAGACCCAAGCAAGGTGTTACCGGCACAACAGCAGCCCCCGGGGAGTAAAGACTGCCCCTGTCCTCAGGTATTTTTAAATCATGTCCTTAATTAGGGGGTGGGAGGTTCAAATCGCCTTTGGAGAATTTAAAGAGACAAATCCCCCCCCAACAAGCAATAGCCATTTCCATCACAGAACCCCAAATTCCAGCAGAGATGGGGGCCTGAGAGCTCCATGCCAGTTCCACCCCTTCAGACTGCAGGGAGACCACTCAGTGAGGTCTGGAACGAGCTTCTGGTGCAGCTGGGAACCCTGACCTCTCCTGTGCCATCAGACACCTTCAGAGGGGACACAGCCACCCCTGCCCTGAGCTCCCTCTTGCTGCTCCTGGCTCTCTTTCTCCTGTGGACACTCTCACCTCTCTCCAGCTCTCTGTGAAGTCTCTCCTCTGGACTTCAACTCTCTCTTCGTGCCAGGTTCTCCTTGGACAATTTCATCCACAGATTTCCACACTTTTTCTATTCTGAAATTTTAAGACTGTTAAAACCACCATGTTCTTAAAAAAAATGTGTAATAACCATTCCTGCAAATGGAACCTATACTTTCCTACACGTGAAACTTTCATTTTTTGTCCCATCCTTCTCACTGGACTTGTGTCACCTTCCTGTAATGGAGCAAGCATCTGCCAAGTGCCTGGGCTCATGTTCCTCCTGTGCAGGAGAGGGTTTTGCATTGGCACCTTTGGATTCATGCTGAGGACTCATTAAAGAACATGATGACAAAGAATTCTGACCTAGAAATGGGCAATAATATCCACTGATATGGCTGATGAGCTTAACTTGCCCTCAGCCTATAGACTTTGCCCTCTTTGCACAATTTCTATTGATCTTCAAACACGTGGCTGAGAACTGGTGCTCAGTGCTGGTCCCTAAGTCAATGTGGCAGCAGGAAAGGATAAAAACCCTGCCAATTTTCACAATATAAACTGTCACATTCATCAACCAGAGCACTTGTATTGGAGAGCTAAAGGTAAGAGAACATTACTGGAAATCTCTTACTGCCACATTTGTGCCCTTTGCCTATGCCAGAGCTGGGACACTACGGGTGAGGATTGGCTCAGCAGACTGACCTGGCAGACAACTGGTCTTTTTTTAACCTTAATTAATTTTGTATGACAAAAAACTATAAGGATGCTGAACAAATCCACATTGCATGTGGATAAAGTGAGGGAAACAGAACACTGCCACCCTGAGAGCCACCTCTTCTCACACTAAATCAAGTCTAACGTGTTCTCCTGGGCTGAGCTTCCAACTCATCTTTAGCCACCTGTGGGATTAAAAACAGACAATTGTGCATGTGCAGGAGAAGATATGGGTTAATCTTGCTTCTCACTATTTTAGCACATGCCATCTTCATTCATTTATGAAAAGGACTAAGTGGACAAGCAAAGAATTTTGATTATTGCTTTTCACAAGTAAGTTCAGTGTGAGCAATATTTAAGGAAGTAACAGACACAAAAGGAAGAACAATTCAGAACAAACCAAACATGTAAAAGAAGAGCAGATCCTTGTTTTCTGCAGTATTTTACACAGTCCCATCCTGCTGGAACTGTGCTGGATGACAAGGATGCGTATTTGACTTCAGAGTCAGGTTTTTCTCTCACAAAAGATAAACACACAGTCGATTTCAGTGAAAGTTACTAAAAACTCTTAAGTTAAACCTAAATATTGAGTGCACCAAAATCAACACAGGGAGTATACCAAAAACATCTCTGCTGAGCATAATTCTTCTCATTCCTCAAAGCTGCAATACCTGCTTTGCAAGGTATTTAACTCTCAGTCATTTAAATAACATGGTGAAATTATATAATAAAATTAGTTTACATACTAAATAACTGCATCATACCATTGGTTTATCCCCCTTGAAGGAAGCTGTTTAAATAATCCCACTGTTAGCTCCTGTAAAAGGACACTCTTGTAAAATGTGTCCCTTTATTGTCCCCAGAAATGGGCTTTAGTGGAGTTAGCACAGGAAAAGTTAGCAAAGGAAAAACCTTTGGTCCAGATATGGCAATGGAAATCCCTCCATGCACCCCCAATAAATGATATGTGCTCCCCACAGGGCAGAACGGTTAAATACAAAGTAAAAATCCATCTCTTTCTGCTAAGTGCAGCTATTATTAATATGCTGAACAGGCAATGACCATGGATGAACATTCCACAAGTTTTTGTCTTATTCTTCCATTGAGCAATTTGAACAAAGATTTCGTAACATGATCTTTAGCTTTAATCAGGCCTGTTTTGTCCATCTGCTGGAACTCTTCATTAGCATTACTAATGCCTTCACCATGTGCATTATTTCCACCAAAATGAACTTTATTTCCACCCAGAAATCTGCTCGTTGAAGTATGGGCTATGGAGAGAGACATTTCAATTACAATTATTCATTCCCTGCACTGTATAATTCCTATCTGTTAGGGGTTTTTATCATGTACAGAAATGATAAACACTGTGATAGGGTTTTCTTTATAGACAAAATAAATAAAATAGGAAAGTTCCCAGCCTCACCATTAAATGCCCAGTTTGGTTCTGTCGTGCTTTGAGCAGCCTTGGGCAGCTATAGAAATGTGGTTTATTAAGGAAATTGCTGTGGTATTTAGTTTTTGTGAAAAGCTGTGAAGATGTACAAAAGCAGGATAAATAGAAACATCTCTAGTGCTGGATGTGGTCAAGGGAAGCCTTACAGTAAATAAAAGGAGTTTATTTTGAGCTATTCAGTCATGTTTGAGAAGCCAATTGTGCTGTGAGATACGAACATCAAAAGATATTTTCTAAACAATTTGGGAAGATCCCGCAGAAGGATAAGCTGAGAACTCAGCCATGGGGCTGTGGGGAGATGTGCACAGCAGAGAGGGAAAACCTCCAGGAGCCTTCCAGGGGAAAATGAAAGTCCCAGTGGGAAGAAACAGGTTTTCAGTTTCCTTCTGCAGAACTGCAGGCAGTGACAGAACTGCACTGTCAGAGACAGATAAAACAGGTGCTGGGTGCCTCAAACACCAGAGATGACAGAAAAAGAGTGAAAAATGAGGAGCTTTTACTGAGACCTTGAATACTCCTTTTAAATCCACAGTTACTGTTGGGATTTGACTCTAAATCAAAAAGATGTACTATATTGTTAAAAACTGTAAGTAGGGTAGCACATATGAGTAATAATAATTGTATGTTTAAAAACTGGAATACAGTGTTTAGTGATAATGTTAACATTTGCATTTTTTTTTCCTCTCTGTACACATCATTTCCAGTTCTTTCAGGCTTGGAAGAAAACTCATAAAGTATTATGAGACATAAATGGGTTTTATTAACATCGAGCAGTTGTGTCCCAGAATATAAAATGTTGGGAAAAAAATAGAAGTACTAATGCAAAAAGTTCTGATTATTCTATAGAATAGGATATTTGAAAGGTAAAGGAAAAAAAGAGAATCAATTACTAACTAATTACCATTACTTCATATATCGACAGTTTGCTTAGTTTTTCTTGTGGGAATTGTCCAAAATGAAGCAAAATAATTTCTTGTATTTTTACATTGTCCTCTGAAATAACCCTGGGCTACTTTTACATATTCCTTGTTTCTAAAAAGCATGAATGGAGCAAGAACTATGTTTTCTTACTGTTCTGCTAAAACCTGAAAGCAGAAAATCTTTTGGAGAAGATAAACCTTGTTGGGATCTAGAATTATAGACTGAGGGGTGAAAATGGAGAAAAGAGTGACAATACAATTCACCTAAATCAGTTCACTGCTTCAAGGAGGGAAATGCTTCTAACAGGGAAGTAACACTTTGGAAAATACAAACCTTAAAGCTGTATTGATGTTTTGTTTCCTAAGAATTATGGGACCCTGGCCTGGAGTAAATTAAAATCTCTAATGATTTTTTTCTAGATTAAAACAATTATTCAGTTTAATGAAAAAACTGCCTTGACACAAGTAAACTTCATTTTTTTTTACTGTATCATTTAATAATAGTAGAGTTCATCCAGCTTTAGATTTTAAATCAGAGCTGGATTTAGTCAGTCAGGGTGAACTGGAGGTTTGCTGTAAGCACAATTACCTCCCCAACATATTCAACATGAAATCTTTCCTGAACAATAGGTGGGAAACTCAGCTTCCTCTTCCTACAAGGCAAAACATTTCAGTTATCTTGGAACTGAAAAGTTTAAAGCCCAAAAAATGAGCTGTGGTGCAGCCACCTCAGAGCTGGGTAAACACAAACCCAGGGAGAATTAACCTTGCTCAAGTGTCATCCTGAGCCATTCAAAGGAATGCTCAGAATCAGTTTTAATTAACATTTGTTAAAAGGTTAATGTAGATGTTTTAATGTACCTTAGAATCACTAACAAATTTTATATGTGTGATAGGAACTTCTTGTGGCTTCATTTACAGAAACATTACAGTGTTCAATTATTGCCTCTAGAAAGCCAGGGGATTGTGGTTTAGATTAAATAAAGTTTTAGCAAATAAATAATTCTTTGAATTATCAGTGAGTGGATTTTCTGTGGATTTGAGTTTGCAAATAAATAATATTTATTAAGCAGTCTAAGAGAGTATTGTTTAGAAAGTGAGGTAGTTTTGTCAATAGAGACTATCTATTCATATGCAATTAAGGCTCTTCATTTATTTTAATTGCTTAGCAGTTAATACTTCTAATCCTATTTTCCCACCTGTTAAGATAAGCTATTCAACCCCAGCTTTCCTTGTTATTTACCACATTCTCATGCACTGTCAACAAGCTTAGACTGATTTCCATCTGAAGATAAATTCAGGAATTTTTAAAAATTCCTCAATGTAAATCGATTCCAACTAAAACTGCAAAAAGGAGGAAGAGACAGGAGAGTAAAAACTGACTGCAGTGATGACAGCAATCAAGAAGAGAGCAAAGCTTCCAGCTCACCAGGAGCAGGGGAAGGATTGTGGTGTGTTCTCCTGGTACAGTGGTTGTGCTAATGACATAGAATTTCTGGATGAAAAGCTGGGAATGTACTGCTGGGTGACTTAGCAACATATTTCCTGTTTGTGGTTGAGTTAAATACTGTGGGTTTTCTCTTCTGGTAGCATACAGAGTAATTACTTTTTTTCTTTTTTTTTCCTCCAGTGCAGTTAGGACAAAGACTACAACACTATTAACTCTCTTCTTCAGTTCTAGGAATGTGGAGACCAGAACATTTCCCAGGACTGAAAACAGAATCTCTGCTCTGGTGATCTGTCAGCTGCACTTTTCAAGCAGAAGCCTATGCCTTGTCTGGCAAATGGAAATTCTACCACTGAATTGTGAATTCTCACAAATCCAGCATCATTTTCCTTCTGGGATATACGAGTGTGTGCCTCCTGCAAGCCTGCATGACTGAACTTTTGGTCTGTTTAGAGGGAGAGTGTTAAGAGCTGTAAGATCTCATATTGCTGGGTTAGCCAGCCATCCTCAGAGGCCTATTTCAGTTCAGATATAAAATCATGCACGTTTTGGGGATGCTCAGAATGCCTCATGCTCATCAGTGCCTGATCATTTTGCTGTCAGGTCATTGTGTGATCTCTGAGCTGCTGGGGCTGTGTGACTGAATGGGACTGAGATCACACCTAAGGAGAAATGTCAGCACCTACAGAGCAGTGGCTCTTTGGAGTTACATGTTTGCAGTGTTGTGAAATGATATTTGTAATAAATAGTTCTGAATCCATTTGCTTCAGAGATGAAGCCAAGTTAAGAACAGTTTGTACAACTGCTCGTTTCCACCCTCAGGCCACACTGTTGCTCTCGGAGTTGAGCCAAAATGCTGCATTGCAGTCTCTGCCAAAATGAGGTTTGTCTGCCTGCCTTAGGCAGAGCTGTGGTTTTCTGGAGGGTTTTTTCTTTGTTTCATTTTGATGTCGAGGGGCTTTTCCCTGTAATTTTTTCCTGATTGGGATAGCTGTGTTATTTCTCTTCATTCCCTTTGTTTGGAACTACCTGCAGAGTTTATATGGTCATAAAGGTCCCCAGTTCATACATGGAATATTTGCTTCTCAGTCCTGGAAACTGGAGTGGAGTGAGGGAAGAAATCTAAAATGCAGCAGTATGACTAAAAACATTTTCAAAAAGAAAACAACAGGTTTAACTTCTGCTGTGGAGGCTGTGAAGTGGATCTAATGGCACTTGATCTATGGCAAGCTTTTCAAAAGCAGGTCTCCAGCAAATCCTGGAGCAATGTTTTGTACAACACAAACAATTTTAAGCCACAGCTGAAATCTCCAAATGGAGACTTGCGAAGCATTTGTAAATCAGAGTTTAAAAAATGAAATAACTCTGGTAAGCAAGCAGCCATCTGGCCCAGGAGAGCAGGCAAACCCAGGAAGGGGAACTAAGAGCAGCTGTGGGATGACTTTTCATCACATGATGCAGCTGCAGCCCGATGGTTGCACATCTTTTCTCCATCAGTCAGACAAGGGTACATTAATTACAATGTACCACACCAAACCAGCAAATCCCCTGGGATGTTTTCAGTGATGTGTGGTGTCCCCACACCTGACTTCAGTGGGTTTTTCATGTTTTGCTAAAATCGGGAACGTGATCTGAGTTTTACTCCATCAAAACTGAATTAACTCAAGGCCTGGCTGTACATTTGCTCAGTTTTCTCGATTTCTCACAAGTGCACTTGCTTTCACTCACACCACAAATTATTTTTGGCATCTTGTGCCAGCTGCTCCTGAATCTTAGAGGTCGGTTAATGTAAAGGTTTTACTGAAGAACACTTGGCTCGTGCAATATGAGCAGCATTGTGGCAAATTTAGAACATTTGAGGACAAAAAGTTCTTGAGCACTTAAGAAGTTATGCTGAACCAATAGTGCTACAGAATTTGGTTTAAAAACTCTTAAACTTGTGCATAGAGATGCCAGGCTGTTGGAAATTCTTCTCTGTTTTCTCTGAATGTGGACTGACTGACCTCTGTGCTCCAGATATGTGTGCTGCTTAATACAGAAAAATAGAGACAGAAGAGAAAACCCAAAATGGTCATTAGAGCTAACTGAAAAGAAGAAAAAAAGATTTGAGCATTTCTTTTTAACAAACCATTGTTGAACTGGTGCTGTAGAATATCAGGTTACAGGATATCTCCTGTAAACCATAAATAGATGTAGTTGGAAATAACGTGACATTGCCTGACATTGCAAACAAATGATTAAATTCACGATTACTTGATTAATTTCATCATTACAACTTAGGTATGGTTAAGATGGTATTATAAACTATGTCCAAATAATTATTGTTAAAATCAACAGAATGAGCAAAAGGAAGATTTATACAGGCAGGAAGAGATGGATCTCAAAGGAAATTTTAGAAAAGAGCAGCTAGCCAGAGCTGGCCTATTTTATAATTTCTTAGCTTCTGCTGCCAAGATTCTACTTTGAGCTCAAGACACCTGCCAGTTTTAGAGCTGTCCTTTTATTTGAAAGCTGATGTTGTCAGATTTTATCAACAGGTGTTCATTGCTGGATTGAAAAGGTAAATATTTCCCCCAGTACTCAGCTAAGCCTCAGAGAGTCACAAGAAATCGAGAAACCCCTGAAGCTCAGGTTTGTATCACTGTGTATGTATTAGATACAGATTAGAAATTCACTATTCTGTCTTGTTGGTCTTTTGGGACTGTCTCCTAGAGGGCAACAAACTGATACATTTATATCTGAATGTGAACTCCAAAGGATTGCCCTTGTCCCACCAAAACAACAGATCATGATGGTGTTCATTACTGCTGTCTTGACATAATTTAGCAGGTATAGATTCAGCTATACCAACACAAAACGTGCATCTTTCTTTTAAAAATAGCCACAATATTGATATGAAGACATCTGTCAACATGATGCCTTTAATAAGCAGACGTGACCCATGATTTTCCTCTGTCCATGCTGATACATCCTGAGAGTCCATCAGTTTACACAGCGAGGCTCAGCCGAAGGGATTCTGGAATCCACAGGAATGGTTTAAACAGTTTTCCATTGCTGTAATCCATGGGCACGGCCAGATGACTCAGACATCGTTCAGCCTGCAGAAGAGAGAGGCAGCTTTGGGGTCCTCTAAGCAGCCTTCCAAAACCTACCGGGAACATTCACCAAAGACTGGGCAAGGCAATTTACAAGAGCACATGGTGACAGGACACAGGGGAACGGGCTCAAACTGGAAGAGCGAAGGTTTCGATTCAATATGAGGAAGAAATCTTAATAGAAATCCTTCCCTTGTGAGAATGGGGCGGCCACAGCTGCTCTGGGCAGTCTGTGCTAAGGCCGCCCCTGGATCGCTGGGCGTGCCCAAGGCCAGGTGGGACGGGCATTGCAGACACCTGTGCCAGCGGCAGAGTCCCGCCCATGGCAGGACTGGCAGTGCCCGCCCCTCCCAGCGCCCCGTGCCATAACCCCGGGCCGGGAAGCAGCCGGGCTTTTCCCCGCTCCGGGGGCGTTCCGAGCTCCCCTCACCGCTCCGCCATTTGCTGCCCGCTGCCGCAGGGCGCAGGCGCGCGCCGCCCGCTCAGGCGCGGTGGCTCGGGCGGGCCGTGCGCGTGCGCGGCGGGGCCAGGACAGCAGCGGAGCCGCCCCGGGCGGAGCGGGCGCGGGCGCGGGGGGCCCATGGGGCCGGTGCGGCCGTGAGCGCTCGGCTCGGCTCGGCTCGGCCCGGCGGGGGCAGCCCCGCGGAGCCATGGACGGACACGCGGCTCCGGGCGCGGGCGGCGAGGAGCCGCTGAGCTCCGGCAGGATGAACGCGAAGCGCGGCGGGCGCGCCGCGGAAGAGGAGAGCCGGAACAAGCCCAAGCTGGTGAGCGCGCTGGGAGGCGGGCGGGGAACGGCCCCGGCTCGAGCAGAGGCTGCAGCCGGAGGAGGGGGCGCGGATGCGCCGCTTCCAGCGGGGAGCGCGGGGCGTGGGAGCCTTGCCGGGGATTGGCGGCTCCGCGTTCCGCGGTTCCGTGCGGGTTCGGGGAGGCAGCGCCCAGAAGGGCCGGGCCGCGGTGCCACTGCTCGGGGCCGGGCGGGCTCCCGGGCGGTGCCGGGGTGGGCGCTGAGCGCGGGCGGCAGCGGAGTTCCCACGCTCGGGAGGGGACGGGGACAGCGGCAGCGCTGCTCTTCAACCTCTGCCCCGCTCCGCGGCCGGAGCCGGGTGCGGCCGGCCCCGCTGAACCATCCAGAACCATCGCGGTGATCGCCATGCGAACCACGTGCTTGCAATGGAACCTCTCACTTCATGGGAAAACAATCTCAGAAACTGGGTGGTGTCTTATGGCTTTTTGGAACGTAAACCTTGTTCAGGACTGCAGTTTGCTTGTAATGTCTGTGCTCTTTGATTAGTTTACTGACAGACTTGATAAATCTAAATACGGGTAGAGGTCAAGGCAGCATCACTGGGTTGTATCGCAGTTCATACATGCAGCAGTAGCAAAACCTGTAATGTGACAGTGTTTACCTTTGATTGTTTACATTCGTCAGTTGCACGTGTTGAATCGACCCCGTTTAGCTCGGTTCTTGCTGTGTTTCCAAAAGCAACAATGTAGCAGGCGCTTGTAACTCTTGAGTCCTTTCCTTGGAGTGAGTACTAAAGTTACAAACTTTATTTAACCTGTTGCAAGGGCTTTCCCCGATGCTGGTAAAGCTAAGTCAGCATTGAAGTTTTACCCCCATGTGTTCCTTTAGTGAGTGTAGAGCTTTTAGATAATCAGCCTGACTACTGCAGTTTGGGTTCTTCTTGTTTGTTTGGGTTTTGCTTGTTTTGTTTTTGTTGCTGAACATGCAGTTAGCCTTTGGGGAAGTTGGTAAATATATAACATTGAGGCGTAGAAAAGTTACTGAAAGTTGTAATTGCTGCAGATGATGGCAGTCAGAAGCATGAATGACTTGAACTGCACTTGTATTAAAATTGACAAAGTGTATCTTGGCAAAAGATAAGCACGTGTGGCGTTTTGTTTTGTTTCATGGTGTTACTGGAAACAAACTCGTGTTTCCTTGCATAGGATAAACTTTGTATAAACAGCACCTTTGGGTGTGTTTGTACTACCCCTACTATTTCCTGCTAAAGTATCTAAGATACTTTCCCTGCCTGAAGATTCCTGCAGGGAACTGATTCAAAAATCACTCAGGGAAGTGCTTCTCTTGGTAGCTGTGAACATAAATTTGAATTTTGCTCTAGCAGAAGAGAACCCTGTTCTGATAGAAACACATAATTTGAAAAATCAAAGTGAAATGAGCTCAAAATTGGGTTGAACAGGATGCCTATTTCCATTGCATGGCCTATTCACTTATTTTAGAATCACTAGAATAAACTTTCATTGTTCCATTGAGTGGAAAAAAAGAACATTATGTTAATATTTGACTTCATTCACAGCAGTATGCATTTGTTTCTTGAGGGGGTGGATGATTGCAGTCCAGCAGCACCCTGGATCAGAGCAGGGATATATTGCTCAAATCAGAGCCTTCTGAAAGATAGTTTTGCCCTGGGGTAAGTGAGGAATTGAGTGAGTGGGTTGAATAGGAAAGCAGGTTTTTTTCACTCTGGACATGATGTACCTGACACAAACAGAGATTTACTTTTGAGGGAGAAAAAAGAGCTGGGATTCAGGTGTGCTTTAAATTGAGTTGGGATGACTGGACAGCCAGGTTTACCAATTATTACCGTGGGTTTGTAAGGGAAGAACGAGGCTGTGATCAGAGAAAGGCTTCATCCATTATACAGGAGAGTAATCCTACAGAATTTTGCTGGCTTTAATTGGAATGAGGAGTTGGTTCTGCTGGGCTGGCAGTGTCCCCAGGCACTGGGAGAGCACTCTTACTTGCACCTCATCCCTGTTCTCTTCTTTGTGCAAGATAAAGATGTGTTTGGGACCTGTGGCAAAGGAGCCACGCTGCTTGTGCTGAGCTGTCACTGAGCTCATATCCAAAGTTCCTCACAGCTGGGTGTGGAGATTTTCTTGGTTCATCTTTGTAACTTACAATTCATGGAGTTTCAGTGGAGTTACAGAGATGAATCAACCTGCAGTCCCTGTCATGTGTTGGGTGTAATTCCAGGAGCTGACAGGAGTGTGCCTCCTCCCAAACTCATTTCACACATCCAGGGGAGTGCTGAGCAAGGCCTTGCTGGGAGAGGCTGTGCAGCTACACAGAGGAGAAAGTATTTCTGGTTCCTGGCACAGGAGCTGAAATTAGGCAAATCCTTGGGAAGAAGTCCAGAGGAATGATTTTTTTATGATAAAAATGGCTCTAGGTGACAGAGGGCTAGGAACTGAAGTCATTATCCTGAGGGAAGGGAAACTAGAATAGAAAGGTGGAAGGTTTTGATTTCCCTGTTCTCTTCATCTGAAACTAAAAGCTGTGCAGTGCTGCTCTGCCTGCAGCAGTGCAGGGCTTTGTTTGGTGGGGTTTTTTGGGGCTGCAGCCTGATCAATGGCACTTTTCCTGGTGGACAGGAAATAGGACTGGGCTGTTGGGAGAGAATCTGTGCTGGGAAGGAAAACAATACTTAAAGTATTTCCCTGTAGGACAATTGACTGTATACACACACAACTAATTAAAGGTGAGCTGTATCAGGACTACTAATTAATTTATTTTCTGCTTTAGGTAGTTGGGAGTGGTGTTCAGGTGTCATGCAATTTGTTGAATGTGACTGAGCTGCACAATGAGAATTTAGTTCCAGTTTTTATAGTGGTAAAGTAGTGTGTAAACTGGAATATTTTACTCAAGTTTGCTATCAGTGTTAACAGCACCTGGACTCAACTGCTGCTGAGGCAGCTCTGGGTTGGTGTTTTGAGTTTTGTTTTTTTCCCTTCTTTTTTTCCCTGGCTTAAGAACTAGAGGTTGGAATAAGTGCCTGGTATTTTTGTCATCATTTTTGTTTACAGTGATATGGGCAGAAAAAATCTAGATTGTTTTGGCAAACAATCATCTGATCTCACGTCAGCCCTGAGAATAGGCTGGCAGGAGGGGGCAGAGAGCAGTTCATGGGTTTGGCAACATGCTAATTTGCTTGTTTTAAAGCATGCCTGTTCTGCTAGGGCAAACACACTAAATTAAGGTTGTCAGGGAGATTGCTGGGATTCCTCTGTTGGTTAATGCTGAACTCAGATGTTCTTTACTCTCCTCCACGCTTTAGTCACATGGGAAATAGATAATTCTGTCAGGGACCTAGGAAATGGGAGTGCTTGAGGGTGTCAGCTCTGGTTTGACAGAGCTGGGGTAGCTGACCAAGGGCCTGCCAAGTTGAGCATCTTTTTGGCTGAGAAGTTGAAGTCAGACTTGTGACAAAAGTTCATGGCAGAAGAAGGGGAGACAGAGGTCATAAAAAGGAACTGGAGAGGAAGCTACAAGGGGAGGATGATTTGAAGGATGATGAAGGATTTGTTGGTCAGAGACACTGAGATCACTGTTGGAGGTTTTCAAGTTCTGAACCTGGTTAGAGTCTTTAGCATGCTGGTGTGAATTTGGTGGGTGACCCTGTTGTTTGGGCTGTCCTGAGACAAGAAGTGAGATCCTTTCAAACATCTGTGGTTCTGTCAGTCAGCACTTGAAAAGAGGTGCTATGACAGGGTTTGGGGTGCTCTGGGTGTGGTAGAGCACTGCCTAACTAGAAATTACCATGGCCAGTGGTTTTTGGTGGTGTTTTTAATTCCAGTGAACATCTCATGTCACTGTAGGATGAGCAGAAGCACGTGGTGGCCAGGACATGCTGACACTCCCTGCTTTACCCCCAGGTTCCCTCCAGGTCTGTGTGGGAGCTGCTCAGTGCAGGATTCTCCACTTCCTACAGACCACATTTCTGAAAGGGGCTGCCTTCTGAGTGTGATGTGGCCTTTAAAATCAGATTAGGAGAAAGATGTTGTGTAACTTGCAAAACAAATTGTTAGGGGGAAGAACGAGCTCCTTTAATTGGAGAGCAAGTGGATTTGGTGATTCACCCAAGGAGCATCTCATATTTTGTTTTAAAAGCAGAAATTGTTTGTGCTGAAGTCTTTTAAACCATGTGAGCTTTGAGAAAAGCTAGGAACTCAACATTCTGACTAATGTGCCATAACCTGGAATCAAACAGTGGGATAAAAGTTTTTATGAAGTCACTTTAAAACAGAAGTAAGCTGAGTGTGCTTGGGAGAGGTTTCCCAGCTGTGCTGCACCACCCATATCAGTGCAGGAGTGGAGTGATTTAAATTGTGCCTATCAATCCTTGTCAGACAGACTGTGTGCTGCAGGACCCAAGGAAAAAAAAAAAAAAAAGCTGTGTTCTTCTTGCATGACTCCTTTAGATATCTGTGCACTGCATACGTGAACTATGAGTCAGGTTGAGCAGAGATTTTTGGCAATCAAGTCAAATGTCTTACATTTGAAATCAGTGTCTCTGAGTGAGATCTGTGCATGCCTGCAGAGAATTCCTGTTTCAAGTGTATGCTTGATGAAAAAGTGCACCAAAATGCTTCTGTTCTAAAAGAGTCTTGGTATTATTAGCTCAAAGTCAGGATATTCCAGCAAGTGAATCTGTCCTGGGTTGACTTTATGATGCTGGTACCCCCATTGGTCTGTCTAACCCAGAAAGAAGTTTTGCACCTTTTAGACTCTTTCTGGGTACAAAGAGTGGGGAAGAAGAAGCACACAGTTTTTCTCCCAAATTTGCCCTAAACCAGGACAGAAGTTATCAAGGGTGCAACCATTACTGTGAAGTAAAATTAATGTCTTCTGGAAATTCTTCCTTGGAGTTGTCCTGGTCAGGCACTGCTGGAGGGTAGGACAGGGCTGGTGCTGATGTTTAGGCAAATGCTGGAGCTTTTAATGGGAATTGCTGTTGACACCATGTAAATGAGCTGATAGAGACAGTGATAAGCCTATCTGTGGTAATTAAACTTCCTGAACTGCTCCTTGTGAGACAAAACTGCAGAGCTCTTCTGTACCCTGCAGGAAGCTTTGCAAACAGAGCAGATTCCACCCAGGCCGGGTGAAAGGAGCTGTGAGAGCTGGCAGTGTGCACAGCAGATGGAGGTGATGCTCTCTGAGGCTGCAGGCAGCGTGGTGCTCAATGTCCAAGTGTTCCAGGATGAACTTTGGTTCTGGTGTCCCAGAATTGGGATTGCTGGTGACCCAGCAGAAGGAAAAGATCTGCCTCTCCCCATGGAGTGGGCTACGAGATGAGTTCATGTTTTCTGCATCATTTGCAGTTCTCTGGAAGTAAACAATAAAGCAGTAATGGCTAATAACATCCCTCTGATTCTTTTCATCCTTGTCCAAATTCAGAGTACAACAAGCAATGTCAGTTGCTGCTGGAGCAACTGTCAATTTCAGTTTGTTCTTCATCAGTTTGCTTGTTCAACCTTGAAGCACAAGAAGTTAGGAGATTACTCAAATGAGTGGTTTTAGCAGTTGCTTGCAGCTTTTATATCATTATTCCTTGCAAAAAAAATAATGCACTAACTTTGTTTAGGAGGAAGTAAGGTTTTTTTTCTTAAAATCAGCTATGGTGGTAGAAAGATAATTTTGGTAGATTGAAACAATTGGAAGCCCTTCTTTAGTATTTGTGTAGCAATTGATGAAGCTGCAGGTAGACAAAGATAACTTGTCTTAAACTTGCTTATTGGCTTTGTATCAAACTGATATTCAAATCTTGTCAGTGAAGTGGTTTTTTGCTGCAGCACTGGAGGAGTGAGCAGCCCAAGGATTTGCACCTGTAGGTTCCTCCCAGGTAGATAGGTGGGATGTTGTGTGACAGAAGTAGCACTAACACAGCCTGCAAGGCAAATGTGTTTTACCTGCTAACAATGAACTGTGTGGGAGAAAGGGGTACCAGGTCAAGAATTGACTTTTTTAGGGGAGCAGCACTTGCCCTGCTCCCCTTGGTGCTCTGCTGACATGAGTTTGGTGTGGCAGTGGGACAGACAAGGTCCTGAAATGAACCTGTCAGAACCACTCCTGTACTATTTGCTCTTCTTTGATTAGTTCCCAGAACCAACGAGACTGGAATTGTGGCACATTATAACGCGTCCTGTTGGATGAATTTGTCTAAAGTTCATCCACCAGTTCCATGGAATTGTGTCTGCTTTTCAGCCCTCCTCTCCTGATCACCTGTACATGATGTGATAGCAGCACAGATCTGAGAAGGATCTGCTGTGGCAGTGAAATGATATTGTGGTGTACATCATGATCTAATCCAGGGACTCTTCTGATTTATAGAAGTAAAGAAATACTTGGAAGTTCAGTTCTGGAGCAAGCCACACACGGGAACTTTATGGTTTGCTACAGCTCCTGAAGGTTTTTGGTTCACCTGGGTGTGGTAATATTTGGCCTGGAGGTGTAGTGCAGAGTGTCATGCCACCACACCTTGTGTGTTGTGTAAGGCAGGATTGTTCTGAGGAGTTTCTAATGGAGACAGGCTCCTCCCGTGTAAACAGGAAACCCTGCGGAGAGTGAGGGAAGGGCAGTGTCGAGGCGGTGCTTGTGGCAGGCAGCTTTCTTGTCAGGCTCCCTTCCTTTGAGTGATCCTCAGAGAAAGGCATTGGAGAGAATGGTGAATATGGTGAATGTCTGATGTGTCTGCTGCCTGCACTGTTCTTTGCACAGGGTTACTAGAAATCTTTTCCATTTGTAACAGTTTAAACTTGTTTCAAAGGCTGAAAATGTTAGTGTAAAAGTGACTGATTGAAAACAATGTCACTGGAAAAGGTACTGTCTTGTATTCCTTAGTGATTTTTGTGTGTGTGTAAATATATATATTAACACACTTACTGCTGCCCTACTTAGTGTGGAAATATGAACTTTTCTTTTTATACCAAGACCCCATTAACACATTTATTTTGTCCCTTTGAGTCAGAATAAATACAGAAGCACTTGCTTGAGGATTGTGGAACTTTGAGCGCTGCTACCTCACAGTTTAGAACAAGCTTCTAAATAAAAAAAATAAATTAAAATATCTGAGGAATAGTGGTGTATAATCCCAACCCCTGGTGCTGCAGGACTGTTGCTCTTCAGCCAGGAGAGCAGCAGCTGTAATTTTAGGTTCCAAGGCTGAGAGAATTGCAGGATTGGTGGGTGCAGGATGCTTTGAGGGACACAGCCTGGTTCTTGGCTCAGGGATTAGCTGGTCAAACATTAATGACTTTGTCCTGCCTGGAGTCACATGAACAAACTGCTCCATGCTGTGTGTGCAGGCGTGAAGGTGAGAGGAAATAACCTGAGACCTTCAGTGTCCCCATGGACACCTTTTTGTCTCAATAAGTTGGTTATGTGTTCACAGGTGGCTCTGTATAAATTCAGGTTGGGCTCAGGGATGGTGGAACAAGCCAAAATAAGTACTTGGTCAGGAGAAATGTTAGTTCTGCAGTTCATTACTCCTTAATATGGTAAGAGCTAATGATGGTTGTTATAATGGCCTTTAAGGGTGCCTGTGGTTCAGTGTTTTTAATGAGTGTGGCTTTGTCAGGAACAAATACAAAGCCAACATGAGATCCATTAGATTCTAGCCCCTAATAACAGAATACAAGCTGCTAATTCTTATGCAGTAGGAAGTTTTCTGCTTCCTTGTCTGCATTTTGGTTCTTCATGTTCTTTCTCTTGCTGTGAATTATTTTTGTCTATTAAATTTGAGTAACTTCTGAGGTACTTTGGTTTCATAATGGAGCTGAGCTGGATGTTTGCATTTGTAATTGTGTGAGTACAGGAGTAGATGAGAACTTGACAGCTATTAAGAGTTGAAGTGGCTGTGTGTCCCAGCTGTGTTAGAACAGGGAAGAATTTCCATGAAGAAGGAAGAAGACAAAGCACATCAGGCTGAGAATATGCACTGGTGCCATGTATGTTTGAGTTTTTGTGCCAGCCACAAAGATGGCCAAGTCACACTGCTGCCACAGGAGCTGAGCCCACTGCCATCCTTCAGGCTGGCCCTGCCCCTCCTGGGGAGCTGCACAGTGATTTTATCTCATTTGTACACACTGAAGGAAATTGTACAGTAACAAATCCTCAGCACTGAATTTTGTTTGCATCCTCCAGTTTATTGTAGCTTGTTGGAGATGTTCCCAAACTGGAAAGGTGAAGAGTGCAGCAGAAGGGTTTGGTGAAGTTTCTGCCTGAAAACCAGAAAAGCAATTTGCATTTTTAATATGCATTCATATTTGAACTTCAGACAAGGCTTGGGTGGATAGGACAGGCTTCCTAAATCCATTAGGGTTAGTTTATAGTGTTCTGTGATTCAGGCTAGTTCCTGAATGCCTTCTAAGATAAGCAGTAATCCCATCAGTTAACATTTGATATTTCAAAAGAATTGTTTTGCGAAAAACCTTTATAAGATTCATGTAAGTGTTCAGGGATAGCCAAAGCACATTGACACTTTAGCAAAAAGAAAAAAAAAAGATGGTTTATCTCCTTTAACAGAAAATAACAGATTCTCTATAATCTATGACAAGTTTCTCTAATTGTCCTGAATTCCAGTTTCTTCTTAACAGGGACCTGTACTGAAGTCAAGTGATACCATGGGATTCCTCATTATGAAGTACAATGTAATTCCTCTCTGTTCACATGGTGCTTCATTTCCTACTTCCCCAAAGGACAAATAATCTTCTGAGGATGCTGTTATAAACAGGAAAGAATAGGGAAGAGAACAGGAAGACCTGGAGTGTGACACAGCAGCTGTACATTGTTCAACCCAATATTCTTTGCCTGTTGAGGTACATTGTGGTCCATGCCTGTGGAAATTATTTAATCTTGCATTTCAGTTCTGTGAGGAAAAGCCAGAGTTCCCTGCTGTGACAGCAGCACTACTCATTTTTCCAAGTTTAGTATCACATATATTATTTAGGGAGGAAAAAAGTGGCTTTACCACCAGCTTATTGCAATGCAGAGATCAAATACTGCTCTGATTAAGTACTTGCTCTTTACTTGTAGGTCTGTCTTGGAAGACAGACAACATTATTCTAAGAAGTTGTTGACATGATCCCTGTGACCATGTTCCAAGTCTGCTGAGTACAGACAAAATGAATGTTCTTCACAAGGAATTCCAGCTCCTTTGGCTCACTGCACCCCTTGTGCTGCCAGCTTGTTTGTGGGCTGTGGTTTGGTTGGTTGGATTTTCTTACTACTTACAAAACAACCCAAACAAAGCAGATACACATGTTCTCACTTTCTCAAAGCCTATCAAAGGCAATCCATTCCATTTTCCAGGAACTGCCCAGTATCCAGTGAAGCTCCTGCAGCTTGCTGTGGGTGTTCTGCTTTATTTTTAAGTGCATCAGTCCTCTCCCAACAGATGCATTCTGCCAGTTTAACTTCTCAAATGGTTTTGTAGGAAAATCCAAATGGAGTCTGACACTTATTTCAGTGTTTACTGTACCCACAAGAGCAAGAGATGTTCTACACAACCACCAGCATGCAGTGCAAAATCTTACCAAATCCATCTCTGCACAGAACAGCAAGACAAGTTTACAGAAGCTGAGCCTGTCCCTTGCAGGGCTATTGGGCTGTCCTGTGTACACTGACATAGAGGAAGCAAGTAAGCTGGAATGAAAAAAAAGTGTGTAAGTATTAGAGTGAAGAAATTTCTCAAAGCAGTTTCTGCTTCAATTTTTAAGATAATTTCAAACCAACTCTGTCAAGTCAAGTTGCTCCTCTTGAGAGAAAAAACTTAGGTTACAACAAAAGATTAATTTCAGGTTCAAGGTGTATGGTTGTGGTTAAAAGGGTAAAAACTACGATTGCAGTTCAGTCAGAGCAAAGGTGACTCTTGTCATGATGAAAAGGTGTCTCTTGAGAGAGTGAGGCATAAAAGGAGGCCTGCTTTCACTCCTCTCCTCTCCACTGCCCCACTCAGAGCTGTGCCCCAGCTCCCACTCAGTCCCAACAGCTCCCCAGAGTGTCCCAATGAGCACCTGCACCCAGGAGGACCAGAGCAGGGGCAAGGGGGCCCTGAAGTGTTGCTATCACAAGTGCACATGTAGTATTGTTATCAGAAAAACTGCTTTGTGCTCCCCCGGGATGGAAGCAAAGAGCTCAATCCCACTGCTTGTATCTCAATATAAAATTGAGATAAAGTCTGCACTTACTGTGTCAGGAGTTGTTTTGACATAGTTTTTCCAGTTTAACTGTTCCAGAATATTTCAAAAGCACTTCACAATAACATTATACCAAAAAAGCAAAAGCCGAGTTCCCTAAAAACTTAAAGCTCAAGTGAACCACATTTTTGAAAAGCAAGCAGCAGAGATCCAGTGCTGAGTGTGGTTCTGCTTTGCAGGAAAGCAACTTGGCTCTTTCCAAAGTCTAATTTACAGAACTTTTAACAGCAAACTGTTGATAGTTTGAAGTGAGGAATGTAAAAGCTGTAGAACATTTTGAGGAGAGCCTGTGTATTTGTACTTTTCCTGTCATGCAGGGTGCCCAGGGAGCAGAGCAGGACCCAGCTCCTGGCTGTGACCTGGGGAGCAGGGATGTGAAGCCTTTTCTGATACAGCTGCTGTGGAGGCTTGATGGGAAGTGTTTGGATTTCAGCTGTGACTCTGGAAAATGCCAGGACTTCCTTCATTTCCCTCTGCACTGGCAGATGTTTCTGCAGCTGTCCAACCTGATCTGGGTGTCCTGCTGCCACCCTTGCCCTGTGTCTCACACCCAGCAATTTTGTTGGCTTACACTGACATGGCACTGCAGCTTTTGGAAAAAGCTGATCATTTTCTTCTGGTTTTTAAAGCTTACTTATCAATAAGCACCAAGAAACCATTGTCTGAAACAAACTTTTCAAAACAGTGATGGCAGTTTGAGCTTCAAATTTTATACCTATGTATATAAAAGTTAGTTCACACGTCTTCCTCAACTCCTTTTGTATTGTCAGTTACAAAGCTGATGAAATTGACTGTTTGTTTACAGTGATTTTTTTATTTCAATTTCTGAATGAATTTTCTCTTTTGTAAAACCTCAGCCCCTGGCATTTGTGAGGGGAGTGTCTGATATGATCCCCATCCTCTGGCGTGTGTTCCCTCCCCTTCTGTTCGGGAGCAGTGCTGAGGCATCTCCCAGCAGGTGATTAAGGATTGGTGCCCTCTGCTGTTAATGATTTACCAGCCTGGCTGACCCTCGGGCTTTGTTTAGCATGAGGAATTATCAAACTTATTTCTGGAGCATTGCTCATTTGTGGATGGTCATTTTCCTGGAGGAAAAAGTGGAGAAACTGGGCAAAGCTGGCAGCTTCCCTTGGGGAGGTGGTGCCATCCTGCCCTGGCTCAGGGATGCCAGCAGTTCTCCATCTGCATTTTGGCAGGCCATGCTTCCCTCCATGCTCAGCTCTAGGTTAAGCCTTAATTTAAAACGTTGAATAATGCACATTCAAGGAGTTCGTGAAGCAAGCAGCTGCAAGGCAAACAAGATTTTTTCCATATGGTGTCATATAACCCAAATGTAAATGTACAACAATAGTAACAAAACCATTGGTATTGCTCAATTCAAGTGTTTTGGAGGAAGCAGATGGATTACAACAGTCATTTCAAGGTTTTTCTGAAAGCATGGTGAATGCTCCTCAAAGTGTGAAAAATATTATGCTAAAGCAAACATTAGTAATAAAATTAGTAAAAATATAATTCACAAAATGTCAGGTATACTTCATCATGGGTAAAGATCTTGAAAGGCCTAAATGAGTGTGTAGTCCTGGTTTCTGCACATCAGCTTTTATTGCTTGGGTATCTTTTCACCATTTCCTAGGTGCCTTTTCAGATTTAATTCCAAAACTGAATATGTTAACAGATGGCTAAGTTGTCTAATGGGAACATTATTCATTCTCCGAACTGAAGAACAGAGGTTGTAGGAGTGAATTCTATTTTGTAACTAAGACCTAGATTCAAGATGCAGACAACTTTTTGTACTTCAAATATTAACCAGGTTGGGGTTTGTCCCTTTAAACTCCCTGGGTTCAGGTGCTCTTATGAGAAGTTATTCCTTTCCTGCTTGTATGCAAATTAAAAACTACTTGTCCTTGAGTGGAACTTTACCGTGGCTTTTGCAGGTGTTGAAGTCAAGGTAAATTTTAGAAAATAGCAATATCAGCTCAGTTAAAAAAAAAAAACAAAAAAAAACCAAACAATCAAAAAAACCCCCAAAAATGTGAAAGCTGAGAGAAGGTCAAGTTTCTGGTTGCTACCCCTAGAAAATGAGCCTTACTGGGAGCAGTGGGAGCTGCTCCCTGCGCTTGCAGCCTGGCTGCAGGAATGGGTGTTCCAGCACACCATGGTTTCCTGGGCACTGGAGTGAAAATTGCTGTTAAGTTTAGAAGTTCCCCAGCTGATCATTGTTCATTCTGCACGTGGTGATCTGGGAGTTACTGCTGATTTGATTTTTGTTGTGAGAGTGAGACTCCTGAGCGTAACAATTAAGAACGTGAGAAAGTAATACTTAAATATAATCAGTCCATGTAAATGCACCTCAGTGTACAACTCATGGCCAGCTTAACTGATTTGGAAGGTTTTATTAAAACACAAGTTAGGAAAAGGAATAAAATAGTAGACTTGGTGTGAGTTTTGTATTAAAAGTTGATGCAATGAACTCAAGTAATTGAATTCTGTGAATGTGACATTGTTGCTGCTGTAGCCTGCATTGTTTGCATGAGGAAGCAGTGATTTCTGCATCAGGAAATGTAGTGATCCACAAATATCTTTCTACTGTTTCCATGTGCAAGATTTCAATTACTTTGAATATTAACTTGGCTGAGACCTTTTGAGATAAAGAATTGTCTGGTGCAGGTGCATTAGTATATGCTCTTATTTTTGTGTGATTTACTGCCATGATCTGTCTGTGCTTATAAAAGTAGCCAGATACACAGAGTAAACTAAGATTGGCAAGAGTGATTAGAAGATTATATTAACTGTTGATGCACTGGGAAGGCTGTGTTTGAAAGGGAGAAGCTCTATCACTTAAATCTTCTAAGTACTGAACTAAGTCAGTGAGTAGGAAATAGTTCTTTGGTATGGATGCTGAAGAAATTCTGTGGTTTGTGTTGACATTGTGACTAGGAGAGAGAGATGATCTACAGCTGTCTTAAATTGTATATGTATTTTAGATATAAATGTTAATTTGATATCCCTTATCTGCAAATGCTTCCTCAGGGATTTTTGTGAAGCCTTTTCCCTTGGGCTGCTCCTGCAAACAGGGACTCAGTGTCTTTAACAAGCCAGGAAGGTACAGATTTTTCTGTCTTGTGTTGCTCTGGCTGTCTCATAGAATGGCAGAAAGAATAATGCTAGAGGACTACAGAATCTACAATATCTTAAATTTCCTTCTAGGGAGGTAAACTACTTTTGGGTTATGTTCTGAAATCAGCCTGGAAGTGCGATTTCTTTGTTAACACAAGAGATTGTCAAAATGCTGTGAGGATGTGTGGGTACAGAAGTGCCTTGACTTTGCCTGCAGCTCCTTGCAGTGTCTCTGCTACCTGTTAGATGTGCTGCTTATCTTGAGTGGCTGCTGGCAGCAGTGGAGTTGTGCACCAGAAGGAACTCTGGGAAGAGTGCTCACAGGGTCTGAAAAAATGCAGTGTGCTATCTTGTTTTAGTATTCTGTTCTTTGCCCAGAGGAGTTTGAGTGACAAATGCAATATAAGTGTAGAGATGGGGTAGATGATCCTGTTCCAGCTTCTGGCAGAGATTGACAGTACTTAAATGAGAAGGGGAAGAAATGTTCTCATACAAGTAGCTCCTAAAATGTATATGGAGTTTCAGAACTTCTTGCTTGCCTGGCTGTCTCTTTATTAAAAACAGGGTTAGGCTTTACTTCATTTTCCTCTGCAGTCTCAATTAAAAGGTTTATTTACCAGAGTGGTAAGTGCACATCTTAGTTTTGATTTCAAGATGATAAATTCCATACTAAGTCCAGATGAGGGGAATACAGGAGAAGGGTGAGGAAGGCTGTGGAGATGTGGCAGTTTGGAAGATGAAGGGTTGGGGTCAACACCTGGATGTGCAGATGTCTGTCAGGCTCAGGGTTAGGCTCAGGTGGAGCTGGTTCAGAACAGCCCATCTGGTACTGTGCCCCAGACTTGCGACCAAAACAGCACAGACAGAAAGAACCCCAGTGCTTCAGCTCTTGCTGAACAGCCCTTCCCAGTCTCCAGGACTTCTGCTTCTTGTGAGCTCCCTCCAGGAGCAGGTGGGTGGTCTGGAGGTGGGGACACAGCTGGGACAGCTCATCCACAGTGACCAAAGACATTCCAGAACACATCATGCTGGGCAGTAAAGGCAGGGCTGCAGGGTGGGGAGGTGTAGTTTTTCCAAATCAGGTGCTCAGAAACCGGGTACACATTGGCCTGCTGGTGCCAAATGATGGCTTTTTAATTTGTTTCTTTATTTTCTTTATTCCCATCAGTTATTACTTTATCTTTATAGCTCAACCATCAAGTGTTTCTTGCTTTTGTACTTTTGATTGGCTCCATGATCCTGCTGGGAGGGAATGAGTGGGGAGTGACCTGTGAGCTGAGGTCAGTCCTCTCCCCTGTCCCACAGATTTCTGAATGCTTCTCACATTCTGTCCCTCCATGAGTTCTAGACCTGAACTCCTTTCATGACTGGTTGGTGTCAGTTGAGCAAAGCTCATGAACCAAATGCTTCCTCAATAATGACTGTTGATATTGCTGTGCAGTACGGATGGCTTTCTTGGCCATGAATGAAAATGTAACGTTGGTGATTGTTGTCAGCAGGATTTTCCTGCTTAGGAAGAAGTGATGGGGCAGGAGGGAGGGAGAGGGTTTGTGCATCATCACTTCAGTGACTTGAGCCAGTTCCTCTCCAGGCTGCCCTGACTCAGTGGCCAGCACAGTTGGCAGAGGCTGCAGGGCTTTGGGCACAGGAGGTGCCTGGGCAGTGCTGAGCTCTGAGCTCACAGCCCCGTGGTGCTGCTGACGCACTCCTGTCCCTGCTCTGTGTTTGTTTTGGAAACCCTGCTGGGAGCCCTGGCTGCTCCTTTGGGCAGCACTGGGGGCTGCAGCTCTCAGGCTTCAGGTGCATCAATTCCATACCCAGAGGACAGGGTGCAATGGGATGCAAGCTTGCTTTTTCACAGGAAAAAGGGCATTTCTTGTCCATTTGCCTGCAGGTTTTTAGAACACTTAGTGAAATTGCAAATGCTTTTTAATGTTCAATTACATGAAATAGACTCCTTTATTCTGAAGCAGTAGGTAACACTGTCTTTTTTTCTTTGATTTGTGTGTGTTGTTTTTTGTTTTTTTTTAATAGAATATTCAAATAAAAACTTTGGCAGATGATGTGGTAAGGTCTTTGTAGCATCTTAATTTGCAATGGTAACTCCACGCTGCATGCTACTTTACTCAATGTTGTGGACAAAATAACATTCTTATAAGGATATTAAGCATTAGGTTTCAGAAGGTTGAGTGACTATTCCTAAAGACCTTAATTTGTGGCTTCAGTTGAAGAAGATTAATCATGATTTCTATTTGGAGAAACTTCCTTAAGCACATTTGAAATACTTCAGTAATACTGTGGCTATGTTGAAACAGTTGCTCAACAGTTGAAGTGTTATTTCTCTTGACCTTCTCTTTACCAGCAAATGGCCTGCAGTGGCTCTTAAAAGTTGGTTGCCACATGATTCAAGTGGAACCATTTTGGGTAATAAATGTCCACTGAATTCCAAGGGACAAGTGTGTATTCAGTAGCACTAACTTGGTAAAGCTGAATACTTTGAAACTCCTTCCAAAGTATTTTTTCAGAGACTTGTATCAAAATTGATTTAGTTGAAATTACAGCCTTGTATTATATATATACAAAATAAAGCCAGACTGGTTCTTCAGTTAATGATTGTCTGCACATCTGAAATGAGGAAATGGTACCTGGAAGTCACACAGAAGATTGCTTTGTGTCTTTGCAGTGATCTCACTGGTGCAATCTCATTGAACAAATTTGGTGTTAATAAGTTACACTTGAAACAGATGAAGTGTGGTGCAATTGGATCTTAAATGACTTTTTGTGACTGTTGAATGGTCAATATAAAACTGCATTTCAGGCATTGCCATATCCTTGGCTTTTCACCAGGCTATGCCCTAATTTAAGTTTCCAAAAGTGTAATTTAAACTACTCTAATGAGGTAAAAAATGGATTAGAGTAATGTTCTTGCTTTGTCAAAGACATTAACAGTATCCTTATAGGTATTGTGCTTCTGTCCACAAATATAAAAATATCTAAGGAAGAAAACATCAAAAAAAGTTCAAAAGAAGTTCAAAGGGAATGCAGCTTATCTAGGGACACTTTCCTTCAGAGATTTAAGGTAAACTTGTAGGATCTCAACAGTAACAACAAAAACAATGAACAACAAAAATAAAAAGAAAGCAACAGAAAAATAATCTTTCTTCATCCTCCACAGCTCTCACTCTAGTGTCTCCACTCTGGACTCACTAATCTAAAATGAATCAAAATTTTTGCATACAAAGTCTGTCTCCATCAGACACTTCACACCTCAGAGAGGTTGTTTTGTTGTAGCCAATATAAAATTTGCTTTACATGTTTTGGTGGAGATGACAGTGACTGCTCTGAGTGATCCTGGTTAACCCTACATAAGCTGCTGTTAGATGAAAGCACGTCTTCATAAGGCTGTTGAGTGTCTGAAACAAATACAGGGGTATTTGTGGATGCAAACAGTTTTTTGAGGAAAATTGCTATGTGCATGGTGTTCTCAAAATGAACATATATATATCCAAAAAATAAAGACTGATATTAAATCCAAAAAATTTGACTTTATTCAGAATAGAGCTCTATGTTCTAAATACAACAGAAATGGCCTTATAAGGAAGGTGCTGGTTATTTCCAACCTTAACCCAGTAACTGAGCATGCTTCCAGCCCAGGAGTGGGGCTTGGTGTCAGCCCTAACCCGAGAGCCCTGGCAGTGCCTGGCCGTGTGTTTAACCCTGGCTGCTGCTGCTGTGGGAGCAACCCTTCACCTGCCTTTCTAAAGCTCAGCACTAATTCCATGAGTTCCTCCTCAAAAACTCTTCAAGGGTTTATGAGCTATGCTTGGAGCATTAATTCCTCTACAAACCTTATTTTACTTCAGCAGGATGTTTTATAAGCCTGATGAACTTGTGAGTACCTCCTTCCCCACGCTGCCTTTTTCAGTTGTCCTCCAAAAGCTTATAGTCCTTCAGGGGAAGGAACAGTGGACATTACCTTTGTGGTACCATATTTATTCACTGTCAGGATAATTAGTAATGGGAGAAGATGAGCAGAAGGTTTTGAAGTGCTAGGAGTTTAACCTAGCTGGTGCAATTTTGGATCAGTGAGAATTATTTAAATCCCTTTTGCATGTGACCTGCCATGAGTTTACCTTATATGTTATTGTCTTTCTGTGCAAAGTAATCTCTAAATATTAGAGTATTTTTACTTACAGTTCAGTTTAACTCTACTGCTTGAATTAACTAAAAACATGTGCACTGCTGCCATCCAATTGTCTGCTTTTCTCTCTTTCTATTTCTGCTTATTTTGGAATGTCTTTGCAGCGTGACAGAATCACAAGCTTCAGGAAATCGGCTGTGAAGAAAGAGAAGCCTCTCATTCAGCATCCTATTGACTCCCAGCCTTCCATCAGTGAGATCCCACATGCCCAGGCACTTGTTGATGAGCGCTGCATGAACTTATCAGAGAAAGAAGTTATGGATCTCTTTGAAAAAATGATGGTAAGGCGTGCTATGGGGAGAACGTCCTGTTCCACTGGGTAGCTCTGCTCTGTTCAGTGGAGCTGTGAATGTCTTTTGAAGGATTGGATAAGTGTTAATTAACTCTTGCTTGATTTGCTTGTTAAGGGATTAGTTTTTAACTTTTCCAAGTAATGGTAATTGGAGCAGACAATGGGTCTGTCTCACAGACACTGAAGTTCTGTGACAAGGCTGTTCACCAGAAGTGATTGCAGAGCATTGACTGCTCTTAGGTGCCAGTCTGAAATTCCTTTGACTTTTAATGGCAAGCCTAGTCATGACTAGTAATGACTGTGTTGTATTTAATCTGTTATCAAGTTAAAAGAAGTGTCTTAATAGATTTCATCTAGCAGAGCATTTTGACTTTTAGGCTTGTTTTAAATACATCAGTTGGAACAGTTTAGCTCTATCCCTTCCACAAGCTACTAATCCATGTAATAACAGCCTTTGATTAGATAGTGCAGGAATGGTGCCCACTGTGATAAGATTTCACTGCAAACACAGGAACATCACTAGAGTTGGCACTTCTGCATCAACTTGAGATGTAGAATTGTTGTGCTTGTCCTCTAGTTTTACTTCTTGAGCCAAATTTCACAAGTGTTAACTTCTCTTGATGCAGTTTAAATTTTGGGTAAGTCTCAAGAACAATGAACACTTGAGGTGACAGAATTAAATGAGAAAATCAGGTAGGGCAAAATCAAACACACACAGATAAACTGGAAAAAGTCACTTCTGTTTGCTTGAAAATTAATTGTTTAACAAGAGTAGCTTAAAAAGAACAAAGACAATTAAAAACGCTGAGCTGTGTTCCTGATGTTGTGTGGTCTGGCTCTTTGCAGGAGGACATGAACCTGAACGAGGAACGTAAAGCTCCTCTACGAGACAAGGACCTGAGCACCAAACGGGAGATGGTTGTCCAGTACATTTCTGCAACTGCCAAATCCGTAAGTACTCACCTGAGGAAGGAGCCTGGCTTGGAGTCTTGGGCTTTTCAAGCCTAGAACTTGAATTTTTTTTGTCTGGATTTATCTCAGAGTGGTAGGAAAAAATAAATGTGTACTTGCTAACACACTTGTGAATGCTTGCAGCTGCATCTGAGCAGTTAGTTTGCATTTGCCTTGCTGGGCAATGTCAAAACTTGGTCCTTTCTTAGAAACAATAAGAAATTGTAAATCCAATGATGTAGAGTCATGGATGGAACCTGAGCATATTTCTGTGCAATTCATCTTAAGAATTTTTGGTACCCAAAGTTTCTTTGTGGTTTCAGTAGTGATGTATGTGTTAGGCTCCTTTAGTGAAAGGATGGTCTTAAAACCATTTCCAAATTACATTTTGAATAGAAAAAGTGTTTTGACTTTTCATTGATGTTGATTATTCTCTGTAATTTGATTGATTGATTAACCAATTTTCATACACAATTTTTGAAGTCTGTCTTCTTTGGGGTGCAAGAAGTGTAAGGAAATTGAAGATTGGATACACCAACAGTTTTGGGGCAGAGAAATAAAATTTCAAGTAGTGAAGAGCTGCAGTTTATTTTCTGCAGTTGAACTTTTGTACTAATTAGTTATAAAATACACCAGCAATGCTTTGTGTGTGCTAAAAGTTGACTGTGGCAAATATAGAAATAAGTGAAGATTATGCTGGTGTCTGGCAAAGGAATCTTTAAGCATAGACTGCAAGCACTACAGTTGACTTGTTAACCTTGAAAATCACCTCTGCAGAGTTAAATTTCAAAAATTAAGATGGCAATGACATGCAATTATTATGCAAATACCTTGCCTGAAACATTATAAACTTCAGTGAGGAGAAGTTTGTGTTATAATGGTGATGAAATGGTAATGAAAGTGGTGATTTAAGTTCTGAGAGAAGTGATGTTCCTGCATGAGTTCATCTTAAAGAAAATCCACAGTCCTTTAGTGTGTGCTGGAAGGAATCCAGTGCTTTAAGCATGGTCCAACTAAATGCACAAATTACTGGAGAATTATTCAAGGTTAGGCAGTGAATGTTATGAACTATGAACTAGACTGTCTTTGGGAACTGTTAATTATGCTTGGTAAGGTTTTTATCTTCACTTGATGATCAATATTAAATCTGGAATTTTTCTTAGTATGCAGAAATACTTTAGTGAAGCAGTAGAAAGTGGAAGTAGAAATGGAAGCATTTGCATTTTTTCTCCAAAATGCAGTTAAACAGTGGTGATGTCTGTCATGTACACTGCAATTGAAATGCAGCTGCCTCCAGCCCCAGAACTGTGCAGCTGAGTAAGGAAAGCATGGCTACCATTGCATGGCTCACTGCTGAAATGTTCATGCATTGCATTGCTCCCCATGCCTGCTGCAGCATGGGAAACTTAACAGAACTGGGAAGACATTTGCCTAAATGTACTAATAATTTAAAACCAAGTCATCCTAAAAGGTCCTCGTACGTGAATGTGCACTTTGGGCTTAAGTCAGCACCAGTGTGGCTGTTTTACACATTGCAGAGTGTTTTTCCTAGAGGAAAAACAACTCATGTTAAAGTTTGTGTGCCTCAGTATGTCCTCCTTGCAATTGAATCACAGCATTTGAATGGAATCTTTCAGAAATACACATTTCCTTTCTGTCGTGTTGTCCTAATTTGACTTTTAAATAGCTAGCATCTTGATTGTTAAAAAAAAGAAATTAAAATACAGAGGTTAATTTCAAAATGTTGATTGGGATCTTATGGTGGCGCCAAATCTCATTTTCACTTGTGATTTCATCTTCTGTTTAGTGCAACTACTGTTCTGCTCAATGAATTCAAGCCCTACTCAATCTTTACTGCATCATGAATTGTGAAACTTTCCTTTCTTCAGGATTGTCTTCCATGAAAATGCTGGTTGCATTCAAAATGATCTGTCTTTAAATTTTCTACCGTTTTCTTTTGTCACAGATAATTATCTGTCTTCCCTTTTTACACTGCAAATACTTGGACCTTCTGCTTAGAGCTCACAAAACACATTTAACAGTTGATGTGACTTTTCTTGCAGTTCATTTCATGTTTGTTTTAATTAGGCTTTTGAGCTCCCTCCCTTCATGTGAAAATATCACTCTCATTTGCTGATGTTGTCTTAACCAAATGATTTTCAATTTGGTGCTTCATTTTCTCTGCCTGTGTGCTGTC
Source organism: Loriotus luctuosus (assembly GCA_035582745.1). NCBI lineage: Eukaryota > Metazoa > Chordata > Aves > Passeriformes > Thraupidae > Loriotus > Loriotus luctuosus. The sequence continues at coordinate 4,097,814 of JAWWEY010000243.1, forward strand.
TGCAGCATGTTGACCATGCTTTTCTGAAACACTTGTCTTCAGAGTTCTGAGAAAGGAACTTTGGGTTTCACTGGGTGAAGAAAGTTTTCCTTGGCTATGGAGGACATGTAGAAGCTGATGAGCTGGATGCTTTCATGGGAAGTGATTTTCTGTGCTTCTCATTCCTTCTCTCTCTTGAAGAGAAAGATTGTTGACCATGAAAATTATACCTGAGAACTGGTGAAGGGTTGAAATTCTGTTTCAGAACTGACCCTGGTGACATTTTGTGCTGTACTGACTAGTTGAACATTGGTGAGAGGAGAAGATAATAGATTGGGAGAGGAGATTGTCTGGTGATGGCAATCCCTTCTTGTGCTGCTAGGGGAAACTTCTTCAGGAAGAGAAGTGTTCATTGTGAGAGACTTGCTGGGACTTTTGTTTCTGAAAGAGTTCCTAAAGGAAAAATGGAAGAGAAAGAGTAGAAAATGAAGCAGGGGGAGGCTGAGCAGAGCAGTGGTGATCAGATGGAGCTGGTTGTGCAGTGAGCTGGCTGCTGGCAGCCCTGCAGCAGGTGAGCTGAGCTGAGCAGGAGAGGCTGCACTGCTGGAGCAGATGTCCATGGTGCTCCCAGCAACGTGGGCATTTGTGCAGGGTGACAGAACAGGGCACAGATATGCTGCCTGCCTGCACTTTCCTCTGGGGAAAGTCACCTTTTTGTTCATGAATATAGAGAGATGCTGTTCCATGGTAAAGAGGAGATGGCATTCTGAAAATCACTGTTTAATTATCCATGTAATTAAAAGCATCCTTACTGAGCAGTTGAATAAAAATGTCATGTGAGATTTTCTGAAATGCAAGTTGGAGTTATAACTGTAGGCTATGTTTTTGATTACAAAAACTTAATTAAATTCAGTGGTGACATCATCTAAGCAGATCAAAAGCTCCATAATAAAAGCAGTTGTTATACATACAAGGAAGTCAGTATGCCATTAGTGTTCTCAGTGTCATATGTAAAGTATCTGACCTGATAATTTTAACAAATGGCATATTTAATCTTTCAAGATGTAGCTGTCAAGACAGGTATTTAGTTATTTGTAGATAAATGTGTCAAATACTGAAGATTCAGCAGCAAAACATAAGAATTTGAAATTGTTGCTCCTGCTGTAGAGCTGCTGGTTTCCTGTAGAGAAGCTCTAACCCCTAAACAGGTTGATAAAGTAATAAGAGACTGTAACTACCACTAATGATTAAACACTGAAAAATGTGTGTGCAACTACATCCTACTAAGTACTGTGCTGTGTTTATTTATGTATTATTGTTATCTTTTTTACACAATAACCTCTCTTGGCTGACCACTGCATGCAGATAGTCGGAAGTAAAGTTCCGGTGAGTACGAACACGAGAGTTTTCTTTTCTCTTATGAACTTCCCTTTTTCGACATTAGGCTGGAATAGTTTGGATTTCTGTCTGGGTTTTAAAAGTTCAGTGGGCACAACTGAATCCTTGTTTTATCAAAATAATTGTCAAACACCTCAGCCATGTTGATCTTACCGGTATGAGATCATTGCTTACACTTTTGAGGGATTTCTTCAAGTTTTCAGGAGTCTATTTCCAAGTACTTCAAACTCACTGAGCTCATCTCTTCATTGTGAGCAACAAATAATTTAAGCTTGTCTTGCTTTTATTGAAGGCAGGCACTTGAAATTTAAAATTGACAATATTTGGCTTACTTCATTCTGTTTAGATGGGGAATTTTTTATGTTCTAATTGTTGTTATTCATCGCTTGTCTTGGAAATGCCAACTTCAGCAGATCAATGTGACAATAAGATTGATTTAGAGGATTCAGGGGGTCAATATGTTTAAGATGAGATCACTAAGAGCATAACTTTTCTCTTATTAAGGACTCTTCTACATTTTATGTTGTTTTGATTGAATTCAAATATTATAGACAAATATTTGGGATTTAATTTGTTGGAGTGAGTTCAGCAAGTTTTTGTTTCTTAGTATATAGGATTTTTTTGGGAATAATTACATATGGATTTAAAATAGTTATTGAAAGCAAAAATGTTCTTTTAAATTGTGGATGGACTTTATTTTTGATTATGGCCAAAACAGGCTTTTCAGGTACAGCAAGGCTTTCCACTTAGGTCATATTCAGTAATTAAATTCTGTAGTAGAAATAATAGAGAACAATCTATGACTTGAAACTATCTAATCTTCACCTCAGATGTAGTTAGGTTTTTCTCCTACACACTATATTCTTGTATATTTTTCTCTTGGCTTTTTTTTATTCAGAGTGACCTTTAAAGAGACTTTTATGTTCACCAGTGCTTTTTTGTTTTGTGCACACTATTGGCTCTTCCTCTAATTGAGGAAAATATCTTCATTGTGCTGATGTATTTAAAAGTATTTGATTTTTGAGGGGACAAATGATTAATTTTCCAGTTCAGTGTGTTAAAACCAGTTTCAAATAATCCCTGCTGCTGTGTAATTTCCTTTTGGTGTGAATTAGCCTGAACAGCTGCTTTGTGAAGAGATTATTTTATAAAGCAAGCTGATACTCCCACAGCGGGTAGGGGAGAAATTCTAAGATGCTTTCTTCCCCATGCCTTTGAGTTCAGGGTCTGATAGAGAGCAAGAACAGCTCTGCATTAAAAGCATGTTTTTGTGCAAATAACTTGCTAAATACTAAAATTAGAAATGCTGTGCCTGGTGTATGGCTTTGCATATCATTGCTTAAAGAGCTCTTGCACCTCCGTGTGCTTCCTCCAGGGTTCATCCTTTAGGACCTGTTTGCTTCTGCCAGCACGTGGAGCTGTTTCCTTCAAGATTTACAGATCCACTATGATCAGGGAGGAATTTTGGGGTGTTCCTGTAGTGCTGTTGGCTTGTAGAGATGGCAGAGAAGAGGTTTCCCTGTTCATGGGAACTTGGGAGCTTGAATTTACTTGTATTTTACATGGGATCCTCAGCACTGCTGGGACTGCTGTGTGGTGCAACTCTCATTTGAGTTGGCATCAGGAAATCATCCTCTGCTTTAATTGTAACACTGAAGGTGACTAGTCATAAAGGAATTCATAAGATTTTCATTCTTGAGCATGAAATCTCTGAACATTCTGATGTGGGACCCAACCCTCTTCAGTTTCTTTCTACTTCACTTCTGCTTCCATCTTCATTAGGTGTTCTCCTGTGAAACATTTTTCACTGAGACCTTACACCTCAAAGTAAATGAGAAATGTTTGTATTAAAATCTGATCCATATAAAGGCATAGCAATTCTTAACAAGAGTGTTCCAGTCAAACTCTCTTTGAATAGAGAAATAAAGAAGTTGCACTGGGTTCAGCATTCGAGTTAACATGGCTAGAGGTGAAGTGGATTGAGATTGAGACATTGGTTGCAGGGAATAACAAAGTAATCCTGGTAAGCTGAAAATTCTCTGAAAGATTTCAAGAATGGCTCTTTATGAGCTGTCTTGAGTGACCATCCATTTAGAAGGAGGAGGAAAATGAGGAAGAGCAGTTGGTTCCTTATTGCTGTGCAGTTAAAGGTGCTTTTCAAAGAACCACTGAAGAAACGTGCCTGTCCTGCAAGCTGTGGGAAGGAGCCTTAGCAGAGCATGCTGCCAGTTCTTTGAACTATTGATCTATTTTTGAGGGAGTCATGGGTCTTCTGAAAATAAGGGACTTGTCAGAGCAGAGGTGCTTCACCAATGGCCTGGATGGCACAGAAGGAGGAGGCAGCAGGATCCCACTTTGGTTTAAATATGAAACAAAGAGCAGCAAAGACTTCAGGTTGCCCCAGTGTGAACTGGAGTCTCCTGTGGAGCTGGCAGCAGGCTGCAGTGGAAGGACAAACTCATCTCTTGGGAGAAGCCACTGCCTTGCATTCTGGAGAGCTGTTCAGGGTCTAGCTTAACAGGCAGTGGCACTGACTGACATTGCCATTGTCTCATCTCTGTACATTTTGTGGCTTTCAGCAGCATTTCTGTTCTTCTTTTTCCATTTGAGGAATGGCTGAAATGACAACATTTGTGCCCAGCTGGATTTGTACTGTGTAGATGATGTGCATTAGTTACACACAAAATCTTCTCTGATTCCCATCCATCCAATGGGTTCCTTTTTCCTAGTTCTTCACCTTATGGTCATTCAGAGTGATGATTTTTCTGAATTTTGATGATATTTGATATGTTAATCTGATTTTACAATCAGCTCCTACTCCTATAAATATAACCCTGCCCATTTATTCCTTATTCTTTCAGTAGGAGAGCATCTCTTTGTTTAGGATGTTGATGGTGACTGATTTAGTCCCTTTATATCCTTCTTAGTCATCTTTGCCTTGGTCCTTTGATGTGATGCCCAGCTGAAGGTGCTTTGCATGTCAGCAAGGAACAGCTGGAAAGCTGACACAGTGCAGAGGACCCCCATGTCTCACTGCAGTCAGTCTGTCCTGGTTTTGTTCTGAATATGGAAGTATATTGTGAACACAGTTCTGGCTTGTGCCTGCAATCTACCTAGGTCAAAGACATTAATTTAAATTTAGCCAAGTCATATTGTCATCAACCATACTTAGTGTATTTTTGGAAAATGAATGGTAAGAATTTGAAGAGAGCAAAGCAGCAGCTTCATAAGAAGTGGAGCTTTGTGAAAGAGAGACAAAATGGAATATTTGTGGTGGAAGTGATACAATTAAAACCAAATGCATATAAATCTTCTTCTAGGACAGGCACTTGATACTGCCTTTGCACCCATGACATCTTTATCAGGTTCTCTTCAACAGACCCTTCAGAGCTAAGGAGCTTTAGGAGCTGCAAATGAATCAAAACCACTCTTCTGAGATAAGCCTGCTGCAACTTGTCAGAGCTGTACAAAAGATTAGTTGCACCTTTTGGAAAAATAGTTTGTCTTGTTCAAGAGTTTGAATACTATAGCTCTAGAAACTGATATTTAGGTATTTAATAGTGAAATACTGTGTAAGTAGTTATTCTTCTGTAGTGGCACTTCAGCAGGAGGAGCTCTTTGTCAAATCTCCTGTATGATTTTTTTTGCAGCAAACAAGATCCTCTAGAGATCTCTATTAGGGGTCAAACATGAACTATGGTACAGCAAAAAATTGGCTCAGGAAGTTGCATGAACTGAGTTTTTTGTATGTCTCTCTTTATGATTGTTTCCAATACACTCTCATTATATATGTTAATACAGCTGAATGATGGAATTAATTTTTTCTATTCCATTTGTAGTACATGCACTTTTACTCAAAGTGAAAAAGATTCCAGCAAAAATCATTATCCTTGTGATGTAAAACCAAAAGTATTAAACACTGATGACAAATCCAAGTCAAATCAGCTGTCTTGAATACTTTGACTGTGATTTGGAAATTCCTATGGAACTATTAGTCCTCTGTTTTATCATCTAAGCACTGTTTGATCACTGGAACACTCAGCAGCATTCTGCCTTCTGTGCTAGGGGGGACTAAAAAACAGCAAGCACGAATGTACCCTGTCCTCACAAGAATACATCCATGAACTGCGGTCTGGAATTTCAGATGAGAAACTTCTTAATTGCCTGGAGTCTTTGAGAGTGTCTCTAACCAGCAACCCAGTCAGGTAAGCAGAGCAATTTCTGCAGGAGTTTTCATCATGCTGTTTTTGCTAAGCAGGAGAGTTGTGGGCTTTGGGGTTTTTTTGGGAACCAGAGTCATTATGCTAATGCTTGTTGACAGGAGAGCAGTGTTCTCAGCACCCTGCATCAGGAGCAGTGAAATGTTTGCAGCTGTCTGCAGTATCTGCTCACCTTTCTCTGTGGCTTTCAGCAGTTTGTACTTGCTGGAACTGTTTGCCTTCGTGGCTGATCAGATCTTTTGGGAAGTGAGACCAAAATGGAGCCTGTGAAGGGATGCACAAGCAGTAACAGAGAAATAGCTTTGCAAGTTCTGCATTTGATTAAGAAATAATTAAAAACATTTTTCTTTGGGTTTTTTTTCCAGCTGGGTTAACAATTTTGGACATGAAGGTCTTGGGCTCCTGTTGGATGCATTGGAAAAGCTTCTGGACAAGAAACAGTAAGGACCTGGACCTTTGAAGGGAGGGATGGGGAGGTTGTGAGGGTTTTCCTTATGTGATTTTCCTCTTTCCTTTCAAGGCAGGAAAGTATTGATAAGAAGAATCAACACAAACTTATCCAGTGCCTCAAAGCATTTATGAACAATAAAGTAAGTATTATTTTAAATTCACATATTTTATCATGTTTGAGTTTTGTTGAGTTTAACATGTATATAACATATTAAATGATGGAGAGGCAAGGAAAGCTTGTATATCCAGTGTGTTTAACTCTTTTGCAATGCAGGTCTTGAACTCAGTGTAACTTCTGTTGAGAGTCTTCTTCATGAACCTTTCTGCATTCTTTTTAGTTTTGTTAAATATTATTGGTATTTGCAAGTAAAATATTTGAAAAAGAGAGGATGATAGTATAAATGTAAGGTAAGTAAATTTGGAAACTAATTACTTGGAAGTTTAAAAACAAAGCTTTCCAAATTCAGATTTCAATACATGATTGTTAATTTTCACCTGATTTAAATTGAGTAGGATTGGATATCTTTTTAGCTGCAGTTTTTAAGTTGGTAGGTCATGGTTAAAGGGTTGGGTTAAGTTGTATCTGATTTGTTTTTAACACAGGTTATTCAGGTTTGAAGAGTATGAGTACCTTCTAGAAGCTGATGTGTGAAACTTGTAATTTTACTTTATTCATAGCAAAATCTGAAGTCTTGTATTTATGTATCCTCCCCAGCAAATAAAACTGCATAAAAGTTACTTGTAATTACTTTTGGTCAGTTTAGAAATGAAATGGGAGAAAAGCAGTTTTTTCATGCTTGTGCGGTGTTTCAGATACAGACAGAAAATAAAACCTGCTTTGTATTTTGGTGGGTACTGATTTTACAAGGTCCTGCTGTCCTGAGGAGCTGTACCTGTTTGTTTCTGTCAGGAGCATGTAAATGCATTCTGGGGACCCTGACCTGTGTCCCCAGGCAGTGATGGCCAGGGGGTTGGTGGGGTTTTGGTGGGAAAATACCTCAGGATCTCAAGTTGGGGTTGAGTTTCCAGGGCAAGCACAACCTTTTCATCCAGAGCTTTTTGTTTCTGCCAGTACGGTTTGCAAAGGATCCTAGGAGATGAAAGGAGCCTCTTGCTGCTGTCAAGAGCAATTGATCCAAAGCAACCCCACATGATGACTGAGACAGTGAAAATCCTTTCTGCTATCTGCATTGTTGGAGAGGAAAACATGTAAGTCAGATATTGATGGTTTTTTTTGGTGCTCATGCGTTAATTTGGACACAGGTGAGAAATGTTGTCAGTGAAACAAATGTAACCTGTTAAGTCTTTAATAATGTGGTTTAAAATTAAAGAGACTTCATCTGTTATGTTGCCCTAATTCTGTATTAAATCAGAGAAAAGCAAATGAGCAAAGACCTACACACTGTGGCTGAAGTGGAAGGTGTGAAAGGACAAATCACTTCTCTACCACAGGAACCAGGAGTTTACATTTACAGCTGGACTTTGGAACAGTTCAACTTGGAGTTATTTAGCACTTCCCATGAGATTTTTAAAACAAAGATGATCACTTGGCATTTGTTTCCTGTAAATTCACCACTGTGTTTATTTACTGAAGGTTAAAATGGGCAAACTTCATGTCTTCTATGCAATAAATAGATTAAAGCATTCTGATTCCTGAAAGGACAGTTTATTAGAATTTCCTGATGTTAAACATGTCAACTGATATCAAGTGCACAGTTTGCAAAGGGAGGGATTTTTTCCCCTCATTGGTTGTTTCATTGCTGAAAAAATAATGTAGAGATTTAGTCCCCCTTTTTTTCTCACTTCAACATTAATCTTGTAGACATTTATAACACTGGGTTCTTGGATTGTTTTCAGTTTCTGTAGATAAATGCATTTAAACTCTGTCAGTGCACTAAGCCTTGAGTTGTGTGAGCAGTGGGCTGAGTATGTTTGAAATGAGCACGTTGGCTGTGCTGTGCTCTCCTGACAGTTTGTCTTTCTCTTAGCCTGGACAAGCTTTTAGGTGCTATAACCACTGCTGCTGAGAGGCACAACAGGGAGGAACGCTTCTCCCAGATTGTGGAGGGCCTGGAGAACCACGAGTTCATCCAGCTGCAGGTGAGTTTGTGTGTGTGTGTGTGCTGCAGTGAAAGGCTGAGCACTGTGTATGGCTTGGGGAGCTTTGATTCACACACATCTTTTAGTGCTGTTCATCAGGAAGAGAAGAGAAATAAATAGAACTAGCCTACTGGTACTAGATTTTCTACTTGTTAGTGGTGGGAGGCCAAGGAACTCACTTCTTGTCCCAAAAATAGGATTAAGAAATGTTGACCTTACTAAAGAGAGTAATCAGTGATATTTCTTTCCTTGGATGCCAGGTGTAATGTTCAGGTAATAAATTGGTCCTAGTGCTGGTACTTTAGGCAGCAGTACCTGTGGCCTTTAAATATTCAGGTATATGCTAATTATGGCAGGTGTAGCATGGGGTGTGCCCGTTTTTGGCAGGGTTCCTTTTGGCATGAGTGAAGTGCAGCAGGACATTATTGGTACTTTTGTCAGCAAGGACTCTGCACTCTTTGCTGTGTGTATTCAACATGTGCCATTCACCAGCCACTAGTGCCTCTCTGAGGGTAACCTAGTGAGCTTTCAAAATTATTTTTATAAAATAGTAAAATAATCTGTGCCAGGGTTTTGACTGTCATGACTTAGATCATGTTCATTGCTGCTTATGTGTCCATGGATAGAGATTTTTATGTTCTGTGGGCACCAAAGTTTTGGTTGGCATTAAGATGTGAGCTTTTTTTAGTTGGGATTGGTTGGGTTTTTTTGGTACTGCCATTTTTGCATAGAGGCCAAGTGGCTGAATATCCTAATAAGGGATGACTTTGACTTATGGCCTTCTCATTATACAATAATTATGCACATTTTGTACTAAAATTTATTTTTCAGCTACCTTGGCTGAACGATATGGAAAAGTACAGGCAGGGCAGGTATCCTTGGGATGCCTTTTTCCAGTCTTGACTCAAATCCACATCAGCTGTAGCTGCCTTAATGCTGTGTTTACCATCAGCACCTCTTGTTTCAGAGCTGATGAGTTAATGATGGCCAATAAGTGTCTATAAATGACATTCTAATCTTAATAGTGTTATCACTGGAGAATCTATTCTGGAGTTGTCTCCCACTCCATGACCTTGTTGATTTAAAGCAAACAACAGCCACCACCCCCCATTCCTGCCAGCCTCCCCTCCCCTACCTCAGTGAAGGCACAATTGCAAGACTCATTACCTTGTTTCTGACAAAATCCTTCTTTGCTGGGAATGTATTAGCACAAGCCATTAAGGCAGAGTCTCTCTGGCAGAAGCAATCAGAGCAGATGGCACCTCTTCTCTCTATTAATTTCAGATTGGACATGTGCTTTGGCTTGTTAAGTCATGTCATAGTAGTAAAATAACAAGAATCATTCAAGCAAGCATGATGATACTGCATTATCTGAAGATGCAGCTCTATCAAGAGAGTGCCTTTGAAAGGGTGTTTTAATAGAAATTTGAGACTCCATAAGGTGTTCTATTAAAGCTAAATAGTGAATGTAATTAAAACAGGAAGGTGCTTTTTATCTGATTTTTTTCCTCTGCAGCTATTGATTTTTTTTTTGTCCTACTCTAAAGCTACTTCTATTTGCAGTTAACATCTTTTACCAAACTTGTTATTTCCCTTGAGTGCCATTTTAGTCTTTTAAAGTGGATCAGCACTTTTGGTGTTGTGCTGTTGTCTACCTGTTTTCAAATAAATCAATTAAAGTGCACAGCTGTTCAATTAAAGCATTAGCCACTACCCTGAGACCAGGCATTTTGCACAAGTTCTCTGCAGGAATGGGAAAAACACCTGGTGATGTGACTAATTTGGGTATGGGTGTTTATTGGGTGGATTTTAAGTTGTTAGTTATTGTAGAAACAGTTGGCTTTCATACTGGTGAATGCTGAGGAGAAACAGAAGGAGGTACAATGGGAAACTTCAGTTTGGGAATAACTAGTGCATGATTTTAGGGTGGGGAGGCCCCTGGATCCCTGGCAGTGTCCCAGGCCAGGCTGGACAGGGTTTGGGGCACCCTGGGACAGTGGAAGTGTCCCTGCCATGGCAGGGGTGGCACTGGATGGGTTTTGAAGTCCCTTCCAGCTCAAAGCAGTCCATGACATTGTTCTGTAATGATCGTCCATGTGGTACTCTTTTGATACAGTAGAAGCATCCTGATATGGAAACAGAGCAGTATTTGATGTTGCTAAAATAAACCCAAGTGTTGCATGTGTGCTGCATAATAAATCATTTCCATCTCTTTGGTTTTATAAATCAACTGAAACAGTGACTGAAGGTATTGATTTCCATTCTGTGTTTCTGATTGCAGGTGGCATGTATGCAGCTCATCAATGCCCTTGTTACATCTCCTGAGGACCTTGACTTCAGGATACACTTGAGAAATGAGTTTTTACGTTGTGGCCTGAAGAAAATATTGCCTGTAAGTCACTTGTATGCAGGAATTGGTCACTGTCCACTGTGAATGCTGAACACGACCAAACTGTTTAACCAGGACAGCAGATGGGAAGGATTTGGGGGGGTGTAGAGGGTCAGATTATCAGCCCAAATCTGCTTTCAGCCTGCAGAGTTACAAATTCAGATTCTCATGAGCTGCAGAATAGTAGTTGAAACAAGTCAATATATTAGAAATTAAATGAGGGTAGCCAAATGCTGCATAATGAGCTCAAAGCACTTGCAGTGAATGTGAATCTGGCTGTGGAACCAATCTTGGATTAACTTTCTTTGTATATGCTGTTCCTGTTGTTTTCTGTGAAATCTGGTTTTCTTTAATCTGCCTGCTGAGAATGCATTGGGATGTTTTAAAGAAAAATAAAATCAAATTCATTCTGAGACTGCATGCCTGTCTTCATGCAGCTGCACAGACAGGAATATTTCTGACTTGGGGAGAGATTTGTAGCTCTTCGCCAAGAAACCATTCTGATGCTTACATCAAAAACAGTTATATTTTAAGGTACTCATAGTTTTCTTGCAAAAGATGAGAGAAATTAAAGTACCTGCTTATATTTGTCTGAAACAATTTATTCTGCTATGACTTTTAAGATGAGAAGTTTCAAATTGTCCATTTGTCAGAAACAAAAACTTCCATTTTTGGCTCATTCAGCCTTGAGACACTTTCTGATGTGTGATGTTATTTTTTCTTAGGGATATTTTTAGGTTTATGTCATATACCTAAAATACAATAATATGATCCAGTGACTTTATTTGCTGTGGAACATCTAAACTAATGTTTTTACACTTGTTTAAACCTCTTAAGCTCATGTCAATTGATGTTTTGAAATATACCTATTGTGGTTTTTGTAATGGAATTCTGACATTAACAAGCAGAAACTACTGTGTAGAAATGGATTCAACTGGAAGTCTTCTTGTTTATTCTGTAGCCCATACCTGCTCTGTGAGCTGATGTTTTGCCTTTAGTTTTTCTCAGTTCAATCATTATAATAAAAAAGCCCAGGCACTGAGTTGCAACTTGCTGCTGTTCTAAAGGTTAATGTCCTATATTTCATCATGGTGCAGTCCTTCAAGGGGGGGAATTCTTGCTTTAAGAAAGGAAAAATTAAGATATACTCTACCTTGAAAAACAGGCCTTGAAAGATAAGGAGAATGACGAGCTTGATATTCAGCTGAGGGTGTTTGATGAGAACAAAGATGAAGACCACTTTGAACTGTCACATCGTCTCAATGACATCAAAGCTGAAATGGAATATCCTTTAAGGAAATGCTGTTCTAACTTGTGTTGTTTCAGAACTTTATTAAATGGAAATTACAGTGCTCTATGTGCAGGTTATTTGTCTCAGTTGTATGTCTTACCAGGGGCTTTGTCAAGCAGATTTCTCTCCAGTTGCTTTTTTTGTTGGAAAATATTTGGATAATTAGTGCTTAAATTTGCATGTCAAATGTAAGTCATTGGGAACTGAATTAATTTTTCATAAATAACATTTATTAAGCTAAACTCTGTCTCATAATACATGAAGAGATAAAATTATACCCATGGAAGATCATAAGTTTGAAGAAAAATGAGTTTTGATAATAAAAGGAACAAAATTTCTTGTAGGTTCTGAAGCACTACAGATGTGTGCCTTTTCTAGCTGTGAAGGAACAGGAAATTTAAAGTTACCTTAGTTCAGAATGGCTGCTTGCAGGTTTTAGGAGGAAGCAGAGGGAGGTAGAGGCAATCAGTGGGAGGACTCTAAAATCCCCTGGAATGTTGTTGCTGTTCAGAACAGGTAATTACAGGTAAGGGTTATCTCTAGGAAATGAAAAAATTGACCAGTGTGTGTTTGCCAACAGCCTGGCTGAGCTCAGAGTGGAAACAAAGCTTTGTGGGAAATATTTTTACAGGGTTCTAAAACATGAAGTCTATAGATGATTGTTCTGATTGATAAAGAAACATGTCCTAATTGATAAACAGGGCACAGAAATTAAGTGCACAGTTTTAGTGGAAAATAATATTTACTACTAAGGATAGGAGCTCAGAGTGTGGAGGGGTTTTACTTGAACAATGTGGGAACTGTCTGGGGAGCTGTGTTTGGGTGGGGTGCCTGTTCTGACTGCAGTGGAGTTTTTTGGGCTTTTGTTTGTTTTTAAAGTTTTTGGTTTTTTAAATCCTGTTATTTTATTAACAATGTCTGTACTGATGTGAGTGAAGTATTTCACCTGCTGTACAATATGGTGAAAGATACTTCTTCTGAAAATTACTTCTTGTCAATTCTCCAACATTTCCTCCTGATCAGGAATGATTACTATGTCCGGTGAGTGCCAGCTGCCAGGCTGGGGTTTTTGGGGGGAGTAGGGGCAGGAATAGAAATTAAGACCCTGCTAAACTGAGTGGGTCATGCCTGAAAAGCCACTCTTTGAGACTGAGGTGTTATTTATCTTTTTGCTCCATGTTAGTATTAAAAAGGTCTTAGTAAATATAATTGTGTTTATTTCAAAGACTTGAAGCTTAGTCTAACACCCTCATCCCAAAAACCTTTGTTGAAAAAGTTGGGTACTTTTTCTTTATTCAAGTTTGATATATTCATTGCTTCAAAGAACATGGAAGTTGTGTAACTGATAATTGAAAATACTCCCACGTGCCTTCGATCTGCTCTTTCCAGTGTAAACTTCTCTTATGTGCAGCACGGTGTCATAGCAAGGTCAAGGCATCACATCCAAAATATTTACAAATAACAGTTTGAACTTGATGCTTCTTCTGGCAGTTGTAGAATTCGGATATTAGGAGTTAGTTGCCCCCACTCCCTATCTGCATAAAGTCTTGTTCATATTCTTATTGTCTTGTAAACGTTTCCTGTTTTAGACCTCAGTATTACAAGATCATAGAAGAATGTGTGTCTCAGATAGTGCTGCACTGCAGTGGCATGGACCCAGATTTTAAATACAGAGGAAGGATGGACATCAATTTTACACATCTTGTTGGTTTGTACTCTTTAAGCAGTTTTACCTTGTTTTTCTTTGTGTTCTTCTGTCTGGACTTACACTGGCTGGGAATTTTGTCAGTGTTCTGGAAATATGTGTGTAAGCTACAGGTGTGCTTGTGGAGTACCAGCCCAAATGCTGTAGCCTTTAATGAAATGAAACAGGGTCAAAAAAAAAGTCCCTGTTGTTTTTGTGTCATGGGCTCACAGGAAAGTGATGGCTGGAAGCACCTCAGAGCTGTGGCATGCTTGGCTTGACTTGTGTGTGGTCTTCTATTTAAATTCTAGATGCGTGTGTGGACAAGGCTAAAGTAGAAGAGAGTGAAAAGAAAGCAGCAGAATTTTCCAGGAAGGTAAGCCCTGCTCATGGTGTGGAACAGAACCCTGACAGGAGCACAGTCAGCTTGTTTCCCAGCTGAAACTGGGAAGCAGTGGCTCTCACAATTCTACTTGTTGCTCTCCTGTCCTGAAATAATCATAATTAAATAACTTAAGTGCAGGTAGAAGCTTAAAAAAATGAATGAATGTGCTATATTAGCTGCAGTAGTACTGAAGTTCAGGTATTATGGAGGTGGGTATTGAAATCATTCCAAATTTTGGGGTTTTTGCTGGTCTGGTCTAAGTAAGCATTTTCAGGCCAAATGGCAGAACATGTTCTTGAACGTGATGATTGCAGGTTTCATTTTTAATGAATTTAAGCTTGCTGCAATAGTTGTGTACTTGAGTTTGGTTTGAGAAATCTGGAGTGTTCTCTTGGAGGGAAGAACCTGACCTGAGTAGCTGGATCTGGGTGGTTCTGTCATTGACTTATTGATGGAAGAAATTGTGGTGCTAAAAGTGAACATGTTAAATAGAAAAATTCTTCTAAAAGGATTGAAATTGCATAATTGCTCCAGCTCTGATGTTGTTCAAAGAATTCCTGCCAATGTAGGCTCTGGTGTGGCCCTAACTGGACAAACTCTGCTGTGCTGGTTAAATCTTTACAGTTTGATGAAGAGTTCACAGCTCGACAAGAGGCACAAGCAGAGCTGCAGAAACGAGAGGAGAAAATCAAAGAACTTGAATCAGAAGTCAAACAGCTCCGGACCCAGGTAATAAAGAAATATCACTCTAAGTTTCACAGCTGAGTGGATTTTTTTTTGAGGAGGAGGAGTTGAAAAGAAATTGCCCCAGAGTAACTTGTCTGTCTGGAGTTTGGAATGTCTGGTAAAGGTGTATTGATTTGTTTGGCAGCCAGCATAAGTTACTAAGGGTAGTTAATGGAGGTAAGATTTTACACAATTCAACCTGTCAAAGGTATCTGCTTTATTGAGAAAAAATGTTCCTTACACTACAAAAATCTTGCATCCAGCCTGATTTTTTTTTTCCTGCAGGCATTTGTTTATGCTTTCACATTGCTGCTTCTGTGTGTTTTGCAGAAAGTTTTTCTTTTGGAAGTGTTCATTTTTGAAGGCTTTTGGTTTTATGTATATTTTTTACTCGTACACTTTATATAAGCCTTTTTTATTTTTAATTTTTTACGCCAGCTTTATGTTTTACACAGGTCATTTATACCTTTTAGGAACTAACCGATACTAGGATTTAGTGCTTTTGCCTCAGTCTGGTTTATTTTGTAGTCCTTCAAGGCTAGGCAAGGTCTTTCTTTTTGTCTTTATTTTTTCTGTCTTAAAGCCCATGATCTCACTTCCTATTTGGGCACTAAGGTGGAGACCCAAACACTCCTGTTCTTACTTCCTTCTTGCCAATTTTCATGTTTATTACAAAGTCCTACAAGCCAGTGTTCTGCTGAAATGTGACAGTCTGTTTTAATGAGTTGTCCAGCAGTTGCTGCATTGTAACTTGTGAGCCAAAGAAACACATTGTGCGAAATAAAAAATGTACTTTTAGTCTAATTAATTGTTAATCCTGTTTTATTGATTCTAACACAGTTCAGATTATCCAGACATGACCGGGCATTCACAGTAATGCTGATCACTGGTTAATTAACCATGTAATTCTAGTATCTGTTCCCTTTTCTAGTGTTATGCTCCCCACAGAATATGATGACACTTATTTTTAGCTACACTCACCCCTCTGATGGTTTGACATGCTGCTGTTTCTCTTCCTTATTAATTAGTAAGAACTTATTAGAATGGATATTGTGATTGCTCTTTCTTCCTCTCACCAAAGAAGCACTCTCAGATCCAAAGACAGCAGGACAGGTTGTTGCACACCCTTCACCCCTCCAGATGTCAGAATAGCTCTGAACTGTGGTCCTGTGACCTCTTCCACTGCACCAGCTGCTCCACTGATTGCTGGGGAAAATCTCCCAGCAGCAGATGAGAGTTGTTAAAATTCACCATGGATATTCTCATCTCTGATGCCCCAGCTTGCAGGGGTGTCCTAAGTGGGATAAATGTTTTGTGCGTTGGTAAGAAATAAAATGCTGTTCTGTTCACTTAAATGTTACTGCTACTATTAAATTTTCTTTAAAATTGAAACAATTTGTTTTTATAAAAATGCTAGGTTATTCAGTTTACTTGGCAGCTTTATGGTACGTGGGATAATCTATTGTTATTGTTTCTCTTTTAAATAGGAGAACAGTTGCATTTCTCACTTTCTTGAGATGCAGTTGGCTAAAAACCATCCTGGTTGGTTCAGCTTCATATCAAACTGCCTCCTGTCACTGATAAAAGGAATTCCTCTGTTCTGTTCCAGGGTCCAGGCCTGACAGAAGTCCCAGCAAAACCTCCAGCCCACCCAAGTGAGAATGTCCCAGCATCTCCAGCGCCTTCACTCCCTAGTGGAGCCATCCCTCCTCCTCCTCCCCTCCCCGGCACAGGATCAATTCCTCCTCCTCCTCCATTACCTGGTGGAGTAACAATTCCTCCACCACCTCCCCTGCCTGGTGGAGTAACAATTCCTCCACCACCTCCTTTGCCAGGTGGAGCAACAATTCCTCCACCACCTCCCCTGCCAGGTGGAGCATCAATTCCTCCGCCTCCTCCATTACCTGGTGCATCCCTTCCTCCACCTCCTCCTCCTCTGCCTGGTGCAGCCATCCCACCTCCCCCTCCTCTGCCTGGTGTGCCCCCACCACCCCCTCTGCCCGGGGGAGCAGGGCCTCCTCCTCCTCCTCCTTTGCCCGGGGGAGCAGGGCCTCCTCCTCCTCCTCCTCTGCCCGGGGGAGCAATCCCTCCCCCGCCGCCTTTTGGGGGGCCCCCAATGCCTCCCCCCCTGGGAGGGGCTCTCTTTGCCCCCTTCCCAGTGGTGCCAGCACTGCCCCACGGGATGAAGGAGAAGAAGAAGTATAAGCTGGAAGTCTCCATGAAGAGAATCAACTGGTCCAAGGTATGCCAGAGGTGTGGGGATGATGTTCCTTCCCCTCCTGCACTGCACTGATAGGCTTGGTACTGTGTAGTGATGGATTTTTAAATCACATTCATTTGCTCATTGTTGTACCAAGTGTCCTAGGAAGCCAGCTTACTTCCAGTGCCTTGTCTCAGCTGCAGTGAACATCCACAGCAGCTTTGCATCAAGTTGTATATGAATATACAGCTATCTCCAAACTGCTCTAAAGCAGCTTTCACACACACCGAGCAAAGCAAACCAACTGAAGCTTTTTAAATTCGTGGTGTTTAATGTTGCTGTGAGTTCAGGGATTGCTGATATCAGTCTTAGTGTTACTTGTTGATTGTTTATCCCAGGTATTTATTGTTCTCAATCAGTGATGTGCTGGAGCAGGGCTGTGGCCACTGGGAGGAGCCATGGGACTGCTCAAGGGGAAGGTTTGGGCATCATGAGCTTCCAGTGTCTTAGCTTGATTGTATTTAATCACATTTCATTTTTAAAACCATCTTAGAATCTAAGCATTGCTTGAGCAATAAAGTGCAACCACAATCTGATTTGCTAGTGAGCCCTTAAAGCAGTTCCCAGTTATTCCTCTCAGTATATCGAGTCCCTCTAACAGGAGAAGTTACACAAACATCCAGGTGTGTGCTGGGGTGTGTTGTTTTAAAATCCATTTTTGATCAGTGTAACAACTGCTCCTTCCATATAAGAAAATTAATGTGGAGTATTAGCTAATTTGATCTGTTATCAAGACTAAATCATTGCATCCTAAAGTTGTGGTTGGCGGTTTTTAGTGGTTTGAAATATGACAGATATGTTGGTGTTTTATGTAGGAAAAACTACCAAAATCACTCAGTCATCAAGGCAAATGAAAGGACTTGTATATATTTCATGCTGGGTGGTTCCTCTAAATTCTGAGTAGGCAAAAGACTTTGAGGTAACAGAACAGCAGAATAATCCCACCAGCCTTGGAGGAGGAATCCAGAAGGTTGAGAGAGAGCCTGTGTGGAAATGTGTGGCATGCCAATTTATAGTTTCTTTTGGCAGAAGAATTAATGCTTCAATGATTTCAAATGATTTCAAAATATTTGGAGATGTGCTAAAACAATCTGAAACTGTATCTGGTGGCCATAGTTTAAAAACAGGCTTTCAATATGTTTAACTAGACTGATAGAACAGCCTGCCATGTTTTTAGAGTATTAATTTAAATAAATTTTAGAATCAGTTTGAAAATCTTTACTTTTTCTGTAATTCTGATAAAATAATTGCCTAAAAGGATAAGTGATAACTTCCCTTCGTCATTGTGGGAGGAGGAATTAATTGTCTTGAGGAGAAGGGATGGATCAGGATGCACTGCAGGAGTTTTGGAACTGTGGGACATAGACTGCTGTCCTGTAAGCACAGAGAAAAGCAAGCTTTTGTTGTATAACACATATTGGTAATTGCAGCCAATTTCATTGTGATCAGTTCCAGTGGGGAGTTTGTGGGAATAATTTCTGAAGTGTCTGTGTGAACACTGGCTGTGACAATGGGAAGGAACTGCAGATGGACACTTTGCTTAAGTGCTCTGGGAACAGTGCCAGAGATCCCCTGCCTGCTGAGAAAGTGCAAAGTCTGTTTGATCATCACTTTTAAGGAGCCATCATTTGAGGAATAAAATTCTTACTGTTTAATTTAGTCCCTTTTGCTGTAACTGTCTTCCCTATTAGTGTTGGATTAAGGTAGTTTTTTAAAATGTCTTCCCTGGAGCTGCTGGTAAAGCAGGGCTGAAAGGTGGAGGACCAGGATGTTGCAGGGAAATTGGAGTGAGGCTGAAAAATGCAGTATTGCTTAATTCCCTGCATTTCATCTTGAAGTTAAATAGCCGTTGGAAATTATTTTCATTTTAAAAAATTTATAAACAATCATTAATAACGTGCTCAAAGCTGTTGGAGGAACATATTTTGAAAACAGAACAGCAGTTCTGAGTCATACATGAAGAGTCAAGCTGTCTTTCAGCTTATATTGCAGAGCATTTTCTTGCTTTAGTACAGGCAGCAGAGAGCTCAGCCTCAGTCTCTGCAAGGTCCCCATGGCCAGTTCATTTCCTGCTAAGTTGTTCCACACAGTTCTCAGGTAGCAGGGAAAGGAGTGCTGAAGAGTTTGGGAACTCTCTAGAAAGTCATCAAGAGAGAGCTAGAACACTTTCAGAGCCAGCTGATGTTATTAGTTCTGTTTGGAAGACTTGCTGAGTGGGAGAAGTACAATAAAGCCCATTTGTGGCCAGCTCAGCTCACCGTGCTTGTGCAGGAGCAGCAGGGAGAGAACATTCCAGAATGGGACTGAGCTTCCTCAGCCCAATTCTCACAGAGGTTCTGTAGCATTTGTTTTACCTTGGCTGTTGAAAACACTTCTAATTGACTCTGGAGATGCTGTTTTTCTTGCAGATCGAGCCTCAAGAAATAGGAGAAAACAGCTTTTGGGTAAAAGCTGAAGAAGATAAATTTGAAGACCCGGAGCTGTTTGCGAAATTGGCACTTACCTTTGGAACCCAAATGAAAGGTACATTCTAACTTTGCTCTTTATTGTGCTTTTATTAAGTTTAAAAGTGTGTAATGGCAGTTTCTTTTATGCTTTGTGCAATACCATGGAATTCATTTGATGGTTTTATAGCAGGAAGATGATTTAAAACATATATTAAGCATAACAGTCTATTACAAAAATTGCTCCCCCTTCACTTTACAGCATGAGGGGAGGAACCTTTTTTGCAATAATACCTTTTAAAAGTGCACTGTATGTTGCAGACAGATGTGAGTTTTCTTTTAATGGAATTATAATTAAATTTAAATTCTGATCCTAAAATCATGTTTATTTGCATTATTTTTCCTAGCTGAGAATTTCTGGAATAAGAACAGCAGTTCTTACTAACACAGTGTTAAAAAAGATTAATTCAGGAAGGGCTCTCAGAGGACTGTAATGAACTATTTCTTGAGTAGATTCCTTGAATTATTTCTGAATGTGGTTTTTTTTCTGTGTCCTTTTGAAACCTCTTCAAAGAGTTGGTCATGGCTGTGTTTTTCACAAGATAGATTCATATTCCTTTCAATAGTCAGTGAATTTAAACCATTAGAATTCTTTTTTTGCAGCACACCTTGGAAACACTTTTCAGTACAAATGTTCAGCTATTCCATGCAGTAATTCAAAAGCATCATTTGCAGTAACTTACAATTTTTTCCATGCCCAAGTTGGATGAACTCTTGGTTCCTAGCACTGCAGGGAGGGTAAAATGCTGTGGAGTTGGTCACTTCCTT
Organism: Loriotus luctuosus; assembly: GCA_035582745.1. Taxonomy (NCBI): domain Eukaryota; kingdom Metazoa; phylum Chordata; class Aves; order Passeriformes; family Thraupidae; genus Loriotus; species Loriotus luctuosus. The sequence continues at coordinate 4,117,968 of JAWWEY010000243.1, forward strand.
TGGTGTGACAGGAAGAGCTTTAAGGGAAGGAATGCCCAGCAGCAGATGACAGAATGGCATGAGCCCCTTCTAAAAGAAAAGGACAAGCTTCTGCCTTGAGCTGAATTCTTTCACCAGAAATCTGAAGAAATGTTTCAGAATTCCTGAAAAGCTTCTTCGTTAAAAATGCTGAGAAAACCCTCTTGAAATGTTGACATAGCTGACAGTTTGCAGTGAGAAGAAATTCTTGTTGACATAGTTGCACGGTTGTAAAACAGGGAACAACAGCAACTCCTCCAATAGCTTGGTGTACTAATAGCCTTGCAGATATTTTTCCTTGTTTTGTTCTCAGTTAATGGCTGTAGAAAACAAGATGCCATAGCAAAGGATGCACATTAAAAATGCTGCTGCACAGTACTCAGGATGTGGAAATCGTACTTGGCTGACTCCTGCAGAAAGGAGGAGTTATCTGTCTGATTGCAGGGTTTTTTTTCAACTTGAGAACCTACTGGAAGTCAAAAAGACTCTTGGAGCATTTGGTTGCAGCACAGACCCAAAGAATTTCATGCCAGAAGCAACTTTTTCCTGCAGCTGCCATCTGCAAAGGGAAACATGGATTGATGTTCGCTGTTCTTCCTCCCCTTTGTCCTTAAGCATCTCCATGATGTCCCAAATATTTAATTCAGGCATCATCTGGGATCAGATTTCCCTCTTGCTTTATCCCATTTCATGAGTACATTACAGGAGAGTGATAAAAAGCCAAATAGGAATGCATGTGATATTCTCTCAGGAGCACAGTCAGCATGTAAAACAAACAAAGGGATGAGTGGAAGCAAACTGACAATTGCCAAAAGCTGTTTGGTTGACTTAGTGTTTACTGTTTTGTGTTCTGTGGAATTTTGGAATGCCACTGGGAATGGTAACTGAAGTAAAAGCAATGGTAGTGTGCACATTTATTTAAAATTTGTGATTCCCTGTAAGTTACAGCACTGAAATTTGATTAAACCTCTGAATGCTATTCATGGTTCTTTGGTACAACAAGAAAAACTTGATTAGTTTTTCTCATGTAACATGGTTTTGGTTTAGGATACTCCTAAAATGACTCAATGCTGGCTGTTACTAAGCTGCCAGCTGCTGTTTGAGTGCTGTTTTAGAGAAATGCAGCCAGAGCTGAAGGGGTCTGGTACTTCTGGGGTGAAATATTATGAAGTTGAACAATAATTTTTGCATGTTATATTATTAATCCAGTGTAGTTTTACATCTCAGGAAACCTGGGTTACTGCTTTTTGATGGAGTTGGAGCTGTGTACGATTTAATTCTGTAGAATGTCCTAAATCCCCCAACAACTGAAATTAACAGTTTTACATACTGATGTTCTTGTCCAGAACCAAATGATCTTTGAAATCATTTAAGCAGGTCAATTTATAGCAAGCACTCTGTTACCAAACTTTGCCTTTGTCCCTTGGCTGATATGAAATTTTCTCTCTGGCCACAGCAGAAGGCAGAGCACCAGCAGCACTGTCATGTCTTCAGTGCTTGCTGGAATATGATGTCAGAAATCTCCTGTTTAATTTATGGGATGTTAAATCCCATAGAATTGAATGTGAAGTGTCTCCTAACGGTGCAGGTGAAGGCTGCAGTGCTGTGGCTCTGCAGCCAGGCTGTGACACATGCCATCCTCAGGACTGGGACAATGCTCAGGGCTGGGCCTGCTGCTATCCAAATCATTTCTCACTGTTTGATTGATGGTCTAATTGCAAAACTCTGCAAAGCAAGTTAATGCCTTCTCCCTAAAGGATCATGTTAATTTCTGCCCCTTGTAATTTAGGTTGTGTATTTTGCCAGTCAAGAATGATAGTAGTGCTCTGAAGAAATTAATTATGTGTACAGTAGGTCTGTAAAGGTAGTAATTAGTACATAATAGTCTGTAACTACTGGGATTGTTCCAATACAGAATTCATTATCCATCCAGCTTGCCTCAAGGGAAAACTTCTCCATCAGGGTTCTGTTGCTTTACAATTAGACTTTTAAAATACAATTCAACAATCATTTTCATATGTTTTCAAAACTGAAGCAAGGTCTTAATAACTGGAGTGTAATTTCCACTTTATGGGAATTTGAGTGGAAGGGACAAGAGAAAAGACAAACTTCCATGTAAGCTGTACTTGAACGAAACATGAACAAAATGTTCAGGTTTTGATTTTATATGTATAATGTATATAATGTCTAGAATATGTATATAAATAATGTGTATAATGTATATATAATGTATATCAAGAATATATGGCAGGTCAGTGCACCATTCAACTTGAAGGAAAACTCTTTGCATTCATTTGCATTTGAGACTTGTAAATACAAGGAGCAGCAATTAGAAGTTTTAGAAAATGGCTTTGAATTTGCTATGCTGAGAAGCCCAGATCTCATTCATCAGGGAACTTCAGCATTTCAAGCATTCAGTGGATCCAGCTGTGGCCAGATTTCCTCTGAGGCAGCTGCATTTGTAGGTGTGAGGCAGCAGGAGTCAGTTGATGCAGAAATCTCTGCTGTTGAGCGTGGCTGTGTTGCACTAGCTCAGCTTCCTGCACTGCTTTGTCAACAGAAAAAGGAAGAAAAACCTCTGAACTCACCAGGAATTTGCTTCAGGATTGCAAACTGCAGGTGGCTCCCTTGGTCTGCTGATGGTTCAGACTGAGTTTGTTTGGTTCCCTTCCCTCCCCAGCCTCTCCTTGCAGAGGGTGGGATCCAAGCAGAGCAGGATCAGCTTTGCAGTGTGGGGTCACCCAGGGCTCTGTGGCAGAGCAATTTCATTTCCTTGGCTTGCACACCTAGGTCATCAGTCTTCATATCTGTTTCACACAGAAGTGCAGCAGATTGGTTTGTTTTCATCTCTGGATGTATTTGAAATTGTTGTTTTTCAGCAACAGAATAAATTCAAGTAGCATAAAGGAGGAGTGAGTTATTAGTTTACTATTTTTCACTTGCCTTTTCTTCTCCACTGGATTTATTCAGTACGTAAACTCTCAAACTCAAGGCTGAAAAAAGCTTTGCATGGTTTAAACAAACTGCTGCCTGAAAATATTACCATCTAGCATAGATTTATGTATGTGTATCTCTGTATTTTGATATATTTTATGAACATTTTTGTAATTCTTAGATGATCTTAGAGTTATTTTAGAGTCTAAGTCTTATTTCCAGAGCATCAGGACCCATTTAATTCATCACGGGACAAAAGGACTGATATGAGTATAGTGTTCAGAAGGGTCCAAAAGAAAGCAAAAGTTCCAATTAGGAGGTAAAGATTGTAAATATTAGTTCTTAATCTTTTATTTCAAATAGCGTTTTAATGCACTCACCTTTCAATAACTTAATTTCTATGTCAAAGGTAGTTTGTAGTACGGAGTCTAAGAAAACATAATTTATTTTGAAAAAACATCCTGTGTAAAATACATGTCCTGTTGGTGTGCCCTACTGACTGTAGTTGTTCTCATCATGTAACAGTGAATGAAGAATATCCCAGGTTAACAAATAAAATCTATTTAGACTTTTTCAGAAGTTAGGCTCAGTGTCAGTTATGCTATTTTTGTTTATTCTCTTCTTTTCCTCTAAGATTTTATTTATGTAACACTTTCAGAATGCTCATGCTTTAGGGTTGGACAGGGCAGGAATTTCACTGCAGGTCTCAGTGTGGCACACTTTGATTGTGTCTCTCAGGACTCTGCTTTTAAAACTTTGTGGTGGATTCCTAAGGGGGGAAAATCAAGAGGGATGGGTCAGATGGATGCAATTTTCCTCTCTCCAGTTTGTTACTCCTAGAGCTTTCTTTCTTTCCATCTGCAGCTGAGTTAGTTTTTTCTTTTTTCAGAGAATTGTTGTTCCATAAGAGGGTTCTGAGAGAGAAGTTTGGGCATTGTCTTAATCAGCATTACAGCAAGAACTGCAATAATTGCACCTCCAGAAAATCAAATCCAAACAGCCTGTGTGTGAATTAAATTGTATTCAGATGAGGAGACAGGTGGGAAATAGTTTGAGGTCTGGGCTATTTGAAGGCTGCTATCATTATTCATGGATTGCTTGGAGGTACAGCATAATGTATTCCTCAGAATTCCTGCAGAAGTGGAGTTCGTTCCAGAATCAGCATTCTGTCTGTTCTGAATCCAGGTCAGATGCTCTGAAGTGGAGGCCATTCCTTCAGTTTTACTTTAATTGGCAGTGCTTAACCCTTTTGGAGCATCACTGGGACAGGTGAGAGCTCCCTGCTGGAGATGTGAGGAGCAGGGATCTGAAATGAGGAATCCTGCTGGCTCCTGAGTGACTGGAGTAGTTGTGCAGGTACAAACTGATTCTCCACCTGCCTGATCAGTGCCCCATGGCCAACTGGCATTGGAGGGGCTCTGCTGTGTGTGTCTGCCTGCTGGAAGGCCATCCTTTGGTTAAACCATCTCTGGCACTGAAAAACTTCTGAAAAATATTAGTAACAAAGCCCCTGCTGCTCAGATTTTCTGCAAGTTTCAATTAGTAATTTTGTCAGAAAGCTTCACTGGAAGAATTTAAAGAGAATTTAAATAGAATTGGAGTGGGGACAGACATGTATTGTCTAAAAAAACCACTTCTATGTATTTATAACAATGTTGTGACTGAGTTGTCTTAGTGATGTGTTATATTTTAGGTGGTTGCTTGCAGAGTTCTTGTATTAATTAGTTATACCTCAACCCTCAGAATATGAAAATGAAAATTTTTAAGAGAAAAGATGGAACAGCAGTTGTGACTATAAAGAAAAGCCGAGGGAAGGTGAAGTGTCAAGGACATTGGGTTTTTCCTACAAAGGAAATTGGTCCAGTGGGTTCTTCCCAACCTTTAAGATGTTGGAGGTTCCCATTAGGGGAGTGTTTGGATCACTGCTGGTGACACACAGCCAAATGTTCATTACCCACACATTCCAGCAGTCTGGAATTCCAGCCCACTGTGTGATCACTCTGGTACAGGTTGGTACCTTCTGTACCTCCTCCATGCTCATTTTTCTCAGGAGCTGGAGCTTTTGTGTGTATGAGCTTGCTGAAATCCAGCAGGGGAAGAAAGGCAGCTCTGCATTCCCAGTGTCTGATTGAGGCTCGGTGATGCAGTGCTCAAATAAAGCCCAGCACTTTTAATGAGGAGCTGAGGACAGAGACACATGTACTGGCACTACAGAGACAGGGATTGTGTACAAAGACTAATTAGCATGAAATGTGAATACATTCATGAAGCAGTCTTGATCTATAATGCTCTTACAGAGAGTATTTTTTTCCTATGAATTCGATGAAAACGAAATTCAGAAGTTGAATTGAAAAAAGAATCTGTGTTGAACTCCAAAAAGAAATGGGGTTTGTTTGTTTTTAAGCAAATAGAAATCTATATTCCTGGAATAAAAACCCTTCTGTATGAATAAATAAAGAGATTAGAGTGAGAAGAATGCTTTTTCTAATGTCAAAACAGAAAGAATAACCTGTAAAAGATGCTCCTCTTCAAGTATGGAACTACATTTTTCATGGGAATTTAGGTTTGATATCCTAAAAATCTATTTAATGTGGGTGTAGTTACTCTCAACAGGAAGTGTTCAAGGCCAGGTTGGATGGAGCTCAGAGCAGCCCTAGTGGAAGGTGTCCCTGCCCATGGCAGGGCTTGGAACAAGATGGTCTGTAAGGTCCCTTCCACCCTAAACCATTCAGTGGTTAGATGATTAAATCATCCTCTGGATTTGATGGCAATCCTTTCTTCAATGAGCCATTGGGATTATCCACTGTGGCAATTCTCCTTGAGTGAGGCTTCTCTTTCACATGCAGGAATTGCTATCTGTGAATGCACATGAAGTGCCCTGATGATGAGGTGGGGTCAGTCCTGGCTCTGTGCAGAATGGTTTTATAACCATTCCTTTTGCCTTCTGATGGGTTTGGAGCTGTAGATCCATTTTCTGGCAGCTCAGTGTTGGTAAAGGGAGCTCCAGCTGAGTGTTCAGTGCAGGTTCTTCAGCTGAACATTGGCTGGGAATTTGTGACCCAAGTGAAGTAGGGGGAAGGAGAAAAAGTCCAGAGGAAAGGCTGGAGAGCAGACCAGCTCCTTACCAGGGCACTTGGTGCTGACTATTAAATAGCTTATGCACCAATATTTCACTCTGCTGAACACTTCCAGCAGAGTTCTAGGAATAACAATGTATTTGCTTAAATAAATAAAACCCCTCTGTAAACAAAGCCATGGTTATAAGCAAAATTGATGGTCTTACTTGTAAAATAGTTCTTGCAAGGCTGCATTAAAGAGCTGCCCCCTGCATCTTTCAGCAGAACCACGGTTAGCACATCCTGCACTTCCTCCTAAATCTACTTTCTATCAAAAGAAATAGAATGTGGTGGGGTTTTTTTTTCCTGCAGAAGCATAAACTGACAAAATGTGTCTGATTCATGGCCTGGTTCCACTTGCTCACTGTGCTGACCTGTGTTTGTAGAAAAATGATGCCCTCTCCATGGATTTTATGTTTTATGTGCAAAACTGTTTTTTCCTTTCTTATTGCTGACCAAAAAGCTCAAAAAAATGTCATCTGCTCTTGACATGGAACATTTCTCTGAGTGATAGTTGCCTCACCTGTAATGCTGTTCCAGGCTGCTTTGGGCAGAATAACTGCTATTGCAAGAATTTCTGCCATTTGTAGCAGAGCAAGGGTACTTCTGTTACCTACATGAATAAAAGTTCTTTGGAGAAGGAGACATTCAAAAGCTATCTAAAGGATTAAAAGTTAACAATCATGCTATTAGGTTTCTGAATTCATTGGGAAATTGGAAATACTAGGTACATAGGCATTAGTACAGATAATAACAAAAGTATCAGCTTTTGGAATTACTTATTAATCATCTCAAATGGATGTAAAGCTATAATTACAACTCTCTATATTGTGTGTCTTCTGCAACATGAGAAACTGAAATGTCTGAAACTTCTTCCTCTCAGGTGCTTTATTCTGTTCTGTGAGGTGGGGATGTATTTATTGTAGAATACTGCTACTGAGTCATTTCCCACTGTGAAAAGGCCGTGGCTTAAAGGCTTTCCAAAAGCAGAAGTCCACATGGTAAAAGTCAGTGTGGAATTATCATCAAGTTGCATTTTCTGAATGGGAGTACCTGTGGAGTGAATGTCAAGGTTTTCTTTGGCTTTTTTTTGTTGTTGTTTAATTGAAGATTTGGATCATTAGCACAGAGACTCTGCCTTCTTAATGAGTCATTCAGCCAAATGTGGCTTGTGTTGGTGGTGTAAAAGGTCAGCAGAGCACAGGTGCTAAATTCAGGCTGTCCAGTGGATGCTGCCTGCACTGAGCTGAGCAGTGGAGCCTGACGTTGTGCTGAAGGTGAGAGACTGGGAGCTGTGTGCTCTGCACTATTTTTAGGCTGCTGCAATGCAAGCAGCTTAATTTAGTCCCCTGTGGGTCCCCTGGGACTAATGCTGTGGTGTGGCAGTAATTTATCCTGTGTGTCCTGAAGGCAGGTAACCATTGCCTGTGTGTTCTCTGGGCACCTGGGTGTGTTCACAGCACTGTGGGTACCTGGGCCCCAAGAAAGCCTTTCCAAGGTAGATCTAAGGTGCTGGAAACACACACAACCATCCAAGGCTAACCTCGGGCTGCTTGAGCCCTGCATTTCATCTTCAGCAGGTGACTGAGAGCAGCTGCTCAGTCCAAAGAGTAAATACATGTTAATATGTATTAAATGGCTGCTGCTGGATGTACACAGAATTGATTAAACAGAGATCCTTCTCAGCTGCCAGCAGTTGATGTTTTTCCCAAGCCAGAGGTCACATCTTTACACCTAGTAAAGTCTTCATTGTGTTTTGTCTTCAGTGAACTCAGGATCTTTGAGCATTTGTAACCTGTGCCATTGCACTTCTCTGTATTTCAGGCAGATGTGGTGTTTTGCAGAGTTTTAACCCTGCTGCTTCTGATCATCCTGGTTTGCTGCCTCCTTTTTCTTTGCTTGAACATCTCATTAATAGCTAATTTATATTTAGTTTTCTGTGTTTTCAGAGACTGCTCAAAGGGACAAACCCAAATAGTGCATGACCCAGAGAAGGCACAGTAAAACAGCCCTCTGGGCATCACCCAGACATGATCAGTGGGTCCCCCCTTTCCTGAGGGGCACTCTCAGATGTGCTTGTCACCAAATACCTGGCTGTTTGTGTTCCAGAGTGACACTAGAATGCCAGAAACACTGCAGTGTCCCAGGGTGCTGGAGCTGTTGGGATGCCCTGGTTGAGGTGGCCATTGGTCAGAGTGATGGGGACAGTGGCAGTGCCTTCCCTGGGCAGCATGGGGCCAGAGTGAGGGATGTGGGACTGCAGGGCCTCTCCAAAATGCAGTTTATTGTATCCAAAATGCAGTTTATTGTATCCAAGGTGT
>JAWWEY010000243.1:4126456-4148210 GCA_035582745.1 Loriotus luctuosus
TATATTATATTATATTATATTATATTATATTATATTATATTATATTATATTACATTACATTACATTACATTACATTATGCTATACTAAAACTATACTAAAGAATAGAGAAAGTATCTTGTTAAGCCTTCTGTAAGCATTCTAATTAAAAACTCATGATTCTCTCCAGAGTTCCAACACAGCCTGACCATGATTGGTCATTAAGTTAAAACAATTCACATGTTGGATAAATAATCTCCAGCCACATTCCAAGGCAGCAAAACACAGGAGAAGCAAATGAGATAGTATTGTTTTCCTTTTACTCCAAGGTTTCTCAGCTTCCCAGGAGAAGAATCCTGGGCAAAAAGGATTTTTCAGAAAATGTGACAGTAACAGGCACCAGGTTGATGAAATCAGGGCAGAAACTGCTCCAGAACAGGAAGGGGTTAAAGAGTTGGCCCAAAGCTCGTTCAGAGAGAGCAGGAGCTGAGCTGGGCCAGCAGGGGACACAGCAGCCAGGGCTGCCCAGGATGGGGCAATGGGAATTGTGGAATGCCAGGGGGACACACAGGAGCCCAGGGCCACCCCAAGAACAGGACTAACAGAGCTGGGTTTAGGGCATTTAGGGGGGTTTCAGAGGCTCCTGCAGGACTTTTCTCATTTTGCTCCCTGAACTCAGCAGCTGAAAGAAATCTAAGGCCCAGATATTTCCCCACAACAGGCACAGTACAGCTCATTTTACAGCACTCACAGAACCATGAAATTCTTTGGGGTGGAAAGTTTCTCTGAGATCTTTGAGTTCAGCCATGCCCCCAGATCTGCAGGGCCACCAGTGCCACCAGCACCACGTCCCCCAGTGCCACCTCCCCACTGTTAAACCCCTCAGGGATGAGACTCCCCCACCCTGAAGCATTTATTTAATTAATTGATTTAATTTATTAATAAATCAGGACACTTGTACGGGACTTTGGCCCTTCCAGGTTAGTCCAGCCCAACCTTCTCAATTCTTTATTTCCATGAGTTATTCAGATTCCTCAATTTAATTTCCCATAACAGGTTAGCTTGTGCTTTTGCCTGAAACACTGTGAATTTTCCATGTCCTTCTTGCAGCCTCAATGAATTTATTATTTGTTTTTGTTCTTTGGGCAGTTCTGACTAGATTTTTCAGATATTTTGATGCCAAAAGTGCTGCCAGGATTTGAGGTGAGGCTGCACCAGTGCAGAGCAGAGAGGGACAGTCACATCCATAAAACATTTAAAAGTGCCCCAGGATTCTCAGAGCAATGATGGAATGTGCACCATCATCAAAAAGAAACACTTTCTAGATTTATTTTCATCCAGGAATCACTGAAACAACCAAGGAACCCCCAAGTTACCTTTGGGACTCCAGGCAGCCATTTATCAGGCAAAACAGCAAAACACCAACAAACAGATTTTTGGAGCTCAAGCATCTTTAAAATTCTATTTCTGTGCAGCCTTACACGGCAGATTTCTAAGTATCTTGGCTCTAAAAACCACCAGTAATTTAAAAACCTTGACCAGAACACACAGCATGAGTGTGAAAATGTGTGGCTTGGAAACTCAAGCTTGGGAAAGTCACTTGGGGAACAGGAGGGGTTTTTTTTCCCATAAGGATGTTTATGGGCCTTTCTAAAAAAATCAGCACATGAAAAAGAAGAGAACAAATGCTCAGCACTTTCACTGAGACATCCATCCAATTTTTCCAGTTAAGAAGCCAATTTTCAATGAAATCCCCCCAAACCAGGCAAATTAGCTGAAATTACTGTGAGAAGAGCAGCTCCACAATGAGACCAAAAATCCCAAATCCAAACAAACCAGGAGAGGCACGAGAGGAGCTGGGTTTGGAGAGGGATCCCTGCAGCCCCACTGCAGGATGAGCAGTAATTAACTTCACAAGGAGAGGAGCTCTGTGGCACATTGAAAACCTTTAATTTCCACTCCCTTGTTTAAGGGAGATTATTGCTCCCCATAGCCAACAACAACAGATTTCCTAAGTTTCCTGTGCCTTGCCAGCAAAGCAAATATCCTCTGGTGAATCTCTGAGCTGAACAATGATTTTTCATTTTTACAACAGCACAATCAATGCAATTTTCCAGTTAGAAGTCTCCAGCCTCCCCCTATCAGCTCGTTAATGCACAAGTGTACTCCAAACCATGCCTGGAAGAATCTCCACAGACTCTGCCATCCCAGGTTACTCTGAACATGGAATTCATCACTTATGAATCACTTCAGTGTGTGTAAACACTTGAATCACTAAGCCAGATCTAATACTGTACACAGCAATCAAGGGATGTTGTCAGGGGGAAGCACTGAGGCAGCTCTGAAATCCTGCCTTGCAGAGTTTCACTGTTCAAAGCAGCTTTTGTGCTTGTGAGCACGTTTTATTCGCAGATGCTAAATGCCTGGAAAATATTTGCAGGCTTTGTGTCTTCCTGAGACACTCAGAGGAGCCCCAGCACCCCCAAACACCGCTCACCCAACCGTGTTTTCCTGCTATTAAAGATCCCTGTAACTTCCAGCAACACTGTGACAACACAGCCAGGTTCAAGCTGGAAATGCCATTTCATCCCAGCACCTTTTTTGCCTCAGGTCACACAGATTGGAATCCAAGGAAAAAAATTAAACTCATCTCCAGAACTGAGTCATTTTTCTCCTGCAAAGTGAAATTAAAACGCTGAGAATGCCAGCACCTCCCAGCCGCCCTGAGGGATCCCAGTGACTGCTCAGCTCAGGGACACCTCTGGGCTCCTGGGAGCACCCTGAGGTGGCATTTTGCTGCCCAGTGGCACCCACCTTGATGCCCAGCTCGATGTTCTCCCCTCCGTACACGTCCATGCCGGGGTCCAGCAGCCCAATCTCACCAAAGAATTTCCTGTTCACCACGAAGGAGCAGCCGATCATGGCCGGGGTCCTGCACGAGAGAGCACAGGGACTCTGAGGGACATCAGGGACACTGAGGGACACTGGGGGACATTGGGGGACATCAGGGACACTGAGGGACATCGAGGGACATTGAGGGACACTGAGGGACACTGAGGGACATCGAGGGACATTGAGGGACACTGGGGGACATTGAGGGACAATGAGGGAGATCGAGGGCCATTGAGGGACACTGGGGGACACTGAGGGACATTGGGGGACATCAGGGACACTGGGGGACGTTGGGAGACACTGGGGGACATCAGGGACACTGGGTGACACTGAGGGACATCGAGGGACTCTGAGGGACACTGGGGGACACTGAGGGACATCGAGGGACATTGAGGGACACTGAGGGACATCGAGGGACGTTCAGGGACATCGAGGGACACTGAGGGACACTGAGGGACATTGAGGGACTGGGGGACATTGAGGGACAATGAGGGAGATCGAGGGCCATTGAGGGACATTGAGGGACATTGAGGGACACTGGGGGACACTGAGGGACACTGAGGGACATTGAGAGACATTGAGGGACATTGAGGGACACTGGGGGACACTGAGGGACACTGAGGGACATTGAGGGACATTGAGGGACACTGAGGGACACTGAGGGACATTGAGGGACACTGGGGGACACTGAGGGACACTGAGGGACATTGAGAGACATTGAGGGACACTGAGGGACATTGAGGGACATTGAGGGACACTGAGGGACATTGAGGGACACTGGGGGACATCGAGGGACACTGAGAGACACTGAGGGAAACTGAGGGACACTGGGGGACACTGCCCCACCCCTGCTGGAACACAGGCTCATTGCTGCTGGGCTCAGCTGCCTCCTACCACCACTCGTAAGAACCTGAATGAGAGATGTGGGACTCCAGGCTGCTCTTCTAAATGCAGTTTATTGTGCACAAAATGCAGTTTATTGTATCCAAAATGCAGTTTATTGTACACAAAATGCAGTTTATTGTACCCAAGGTGTTACAGCAGTCCAGGGTGGTGGCTGACAGAGCTGTGCCCACAGCTGTCAGCTCCAGCTGCAGGCAGGCCTGGAGACCCTTTGGTTTTGGTTACAATGCATTTTATACTTTTCTTTGTTGAGCATCTTCATACAGTAGAACCAATCTATACCTTAACCATTACCTATAGCCAATCATAACTACTGTAATTACCATATTCATGTTACTCTTCTTCAATCACTAAAAGTTAGTACATTACAGTTTAAGCTAGAAGTTGTTTTTCAGTTTTCTTGCAGTGGAAAGTTCTGAGACATTTTTTCTACTTGCAACATCAACAGTCTTGTTTGCCTGTGGTATCTTTTTACTTGGTAAAAACTTCTTGTTTGTGGTCAGCTTATCCTTTGCTCTAAGCCATAAAAACCCCTTCTAACACACCCTTTGCCTCCTTGGTTAGCCAGTAAGACTGGCTCAGCAATTCTTCTGTATCAAAACTTGCTTCCATCTCTATTCCTCCTTCAGGTTCTACATTCAGAGATCTTTCTGCCAAGAAAGATATATATCTTACATATCTGTGAGACTTCCTTGTCAAACTTTGATCCTTCCCAAGCAGCCCTGCCCTGTGCTGTGTGCTCAGAGCCCTGGGGCAGCCCTGGCACAGCCCTGGTGCCCTACCCTGGTGGGGCTGGGGGGCTGCTGGGCACAGCCTCCACTCAGCTCACTGGGTTTGTTTGATACTGCCCTCCACAGTGCCTCAGTTCTCAATATTTGTTTGTGGAGGACTAATTTCCCAACATTTTATCCTTATTTCTATTGATCAGCTATCAAAGCTCTGCTTACCAGTCAACCTCATGGGGTGCTGACTTTTACTGCTGAAATTAATGGAATCTATTAAGGCAGATCATTTGCCAATTATTTTTAATATGATCCTTTTACCCTGTGAAGTTCTGCTTTGGCCCTGAGGCCCACGAAAGCTTCTTTTTGAGTTCTGCAGGTTCAATATAACAATAAATACCAGCTAATCTAATTTTTTTTAAACTCTAAATGGGAGAATAAACATAAACATAAAATTACAGGTCTTGTGTACTAAATCAGTGGAAATTTAATGTTGTATATTTGATTGTAGGGCAGAGTGTATAACCAGAGTGGGCTGCATTACACTAAAGAGTCAGGCAATTTGGAATTCAATATGTTTATGTATTTTGCATGCATGCTTATTTAAAACCTTGTTGATAGAACAATGGTTTAAAAAGGAAGAGAATACTAAAATGTCTGTTTGGACATGAGTATTTTACTCAGTGCTTCAATATTTAGTCAGGATTGTTAAATGTCAGATATCACAGTGATAGAAGAAATCAATTTATCACTTCATTTTTATTAACATTTTAGTGTTTTCCATTAAACACCAATATCTAATTAACTCGACTGTATAAAAGGATTTTTGGATATTGGGATTTTAGCTTCATAATTTGGAGAGTTCCTTTGGAAAATGTGATTCCCTTAAGTGTGTTTGTTTGTGAAGGTGAGTTTTTATGGGCATCATCAAGGGGAACAGTAGGTGGACTAATAATTTAAGAGATATCTAGTTATTAGACTTCTCATGGTAATAAAAGAAAATGAGTTTGCTAGAATCTTGGTAAAATATGACATCAGTTTAATGACCTTTTTTTTTCCTGAGTCTTGATACTTTTTTTTTTAAAAATTGTATGGATAAGAAACTCATCAGAATCTGGGAAATAATTACAGCTGTCCTGTCTCAGTTGGGTGGTGATGGTGGCCTGATGTCAGAGGAAAAAGTACAACTGGGCCATGTGGCTGTTGAAATTAGAAATGCTATTATGGGCAGCATGTTATTGACGTAGCAAACATCTCCTCTCCCCCCTGAGAAAACTTCTGTGGGAGCTCTGAACTGCAGGGATGGCTCTGCTGGCTCAGACCCTGGGGCTGTGCAGAGCTCAGGATCTGCCCCCAGGATCTGCCAGCCCTGGGGCAAAGGACAAATGGGGGGCACAGTCCTGAGCCTTCTTCATTTCCATATTCATGGCAAAACAGGAGAGAAGGGGTCATGGAAAAGGCCTCTGGGTTTTATTCCAGCTTCTTACAGCACATCTCCCACACTGTAAATGGGGCCCACGGAGGATATTTTCAGTTTAATCCTTGTTTGCCTGCTATTGTTTGATTTCTAATGTTCATCTGTGTTGCTGTGGCCATTTGTGTGGCATGAATTGTTAATCTTTGCTTTTACTGTCTCACAGCAAAAGCAGCATCTTCCACAGGCAAAGCCAGTTGTGGAATCAGGGGTGGGTGGGATTGGGATCAGGTGTGGGAGCGTTTGGGATTTTCTGTGTGTGCATGGGGAGAGGAGTTCTTTTGGTTTGTTGTCTTTTTTCGGATTTTTTGTGGCCCAGGCTTCTCCTTGATGCTGGTGCTAGAAAGCTGAAAGCCATCCCAATGCAGAGTGGGTAATTAGGTTCACTTTAGCTGTACAACTTTGCTGCCCAAGTTCTTGCTAGAGATTGACAATTAGACTATTTACAGTCATTTTAGGGCAATTTCAACAGAGCAAGGAATATTTCATGTGAAATTAATAGTAGTCATTAAATGTGGTGGTCGAATAAAGTAGCAATCAATTATACAAACAATTAATAAGAGTACAGATCCCCTGTTACTTTTTTTTTGCAAAACTAATTTGTAAAACTAAGTTATGATCTTTTTTATTCTTCCACAGAGCATAATTTGTTGGGTTGATGCCACTTCCTTCAGCTTGATTACATTAATTAGGCAAAAAACATACAAGATTGCAAGAGGTTCCATGTTTTTTTCCTCCCTGTTAGTTTTATTTTTTATCTTGAGAGCTCAATGTAAGATTTGCTTTTAGATCAATTGCTTGCTTTGTAATAATTCTTTTTTTATTGCTGTACCAGGTATTGAGCTCTTCTGATTGCAGAAAGGACAGAGTGACAGCAGGACTGCTTAATTAATTTTGCTTCAGGAATTGGTAACTGAGTGATTTTAGGTGAACTGAAAAATGCCAGGTGGCATTGGGAATAAACATGAGATCCCACAGCTGCTGCCTGAATTGACAGGAGGCGTGGCTGACATCTGCTGATGCTCTTGCATTTCTCTCTGGATATTTGGGGAAGCTGTTTGCTGCTTGTCAAAGTTAGAGCCCGAACGACAGAGTGGAGCTGTAAATGAATTTGGATGCCAAAGCACCTCAATCCCAGTCCCTGCAGTTCATGGATGGTGTTCTGCAGGGTCCAGGAGAGTGGGTGCCTTTGTGGCCTCTGCCAGAGCCTGTCCTCTGCATCCCCTGCATTTCTGTGTCACTGCATGCAGGGCTGGGCAGGGAGCTGCTCCCTGGGCACTGCTCTGCTGGCCTTGCCCTGTGCCTCCCTCCTTGCTGCAGCAGCAGGGGGACAAGGGACAGGAGCAGAGGAAATGGCTTTGGGTTGTACCAGGGCAGGTTTGGATTGCATCTTAGGAACAATGTCTTCACAGGAAGGGTTGCCAAGCATCAACTCAAGCTGCCCAGGGAAATGGCATCCTGGGGGTGTTCAAAGCCACCTGGATGTGGCACTGGAGCACGTGGTGCTGAAGGTGGTGGTGCTGCTTGGACTTGAGGATCCTAGAGGGCTTTTCCAGCCTGAGCCATTCCATGAGTCCATGGGCACATTTGATGATCAGCAGGTTGGTTGTGCAGTTTGGCTTGAGCACACAAACTTGTCAGCGTTCATTGTGCTCCTGCAGCCAGAGCTTGGGCATGGTTCCTCTCCCAGATGTTCCTCTGCTCCTGCAGGTGGCTGGAGGAAGGTCAGGCTGTGCCCCAGCTGAGCTCCCTGTCCCAGTCCCTGGGTCATTCCAGCTGGGAATGCTGTGGGCACACCCATGCAAGGTGGGGTTATTGCTGAGGGAAAAGAACAGCAGCAAATTTGAGGCTTATTTGTGTTTGATTTTCCTTCTTCTCCCCCTTTATTTGACTTTCATTTCCATTTCTGAGAGCCTCTAGGACTAGCACAGCAATGGAAGACTGTCAGTACCATTCCAAGATGATCCATTTAGCCAGACTCTGAGAGGTTTTATTGTGTTGCAACAGAATTTGCTGCACTTTTGTGCTACAAATTACTCTCTAATCTTTTGGTGGCATTCCTAGCTCTTTATTTCATTTTTCTATCAAGTCATATCACATCAGGAGTTTATTTTTTTTTTCGGGGGGGGTATAAATTCAATGTAATTATTACTTTCAGCTGCTCAAGTCTTCTCTTGTGTGTGTAGCTCACATCCCTTGCAACTGTATGGACACTGAATTTTTTTCTCCTACACTCCTGTAGTAGCCATAGCTCTTGTCTCAGGCAGAGGCAATAACAAAGCAGTTAATTTCTTTTGTATGTTTACTTCTGCTGCCAAATACTGGTAAACGCAATTGGGAAGCCACTTGCCAGATGGAAATAAGATGAAATTACTCGTTCATTTCCCATGACAATATAAGGATGTTTTTGTTCACTCTGTGAACAGGCTTGACAGAAATTGGAGACTTAAGGTCTAGTTAAGGTAGGCTCAAGTTCACCTGAATATCTGCTTTCTCCATGCTGTAATGTACTCCTTTTTAGCTCCTTTTAATTTTCATCCTCATCGTGTTCATGACTGACAGTTTTTGCTGTTAATTCTTTATTAAAATTATTCATTGATAATTTAAAGAAAGAAGGGAATTTCATATGAACTGGACATTTCAGCTCATAATAAAATGCTTTAACAGCTTCAATATCATTAAATAAAATCATATATATTTTAAAAAATTAGTCATGGCCACTTCAAATGCTATTCAGTAGCTAAATTAATGAACAGGTGTAAAATGATAATTTTCAAGAATAATGTATGCTTCCTTTTTTTTTTTTTTACTACAGAAGTACAAAAGTACTGATGGTAGGATTTTTTCCTAATTAAGTCTCTAAAGTATTTCAACCTGTTTATGTATGTTCTTTGCCATGATTATCATTAGCCCTGCTTAATGTGTTTTAAGCTTACATAAGGTTCTGTTCAGGGTTTGTATGCCCTAGCTGGGCTTGCAGGGTTTCAAGCAGGGCACTTGCAGTGGGATTAGAGGAGTTCCCAGCTGAAGGCACAGCTGGAGCTGCCCATGCACTGGGAAATGTCAGATCAACAGCTAACAATGCCTTGCAGCTTCTTGCATCAGCTTTTTCCCTCCAACACTGATAAACAAATGTATTATTGCTAACTTAATAGAGCTCTAAATTAGGAAAAAGTAAGTTCTGCAGTGCTGGTGTTTGCATCTGTGCTTGCTGGTCTCCAGAAGGAATCTGTGTGTGCTGAAGGGCCTGAGTTCTGCTCTGGCTTTGTCATGGTGGCTGTCCTTCCCTGTGTGCAGGGCTAGAATGTAAGGAAATGAAGATAGTGCAGAAGGCAGTCTCACACCTGAGGAGTGGCAGCTGTGCTAATCACCAAAGATTAGGAACAGGCCTGCCCTTAATAGCCACAGCTGTGTCTGATAAGGATGAGTGCTACAAAAGAGTGGGGTAGGTGGGTGAGGAGAGCTGGAGTTCGTTGGCTGTGCTGTGAAGAAGGAGTCAGTGCTGTGAGGAGCTGCCCATGAGAAATCACCAAGAAGGTATGGGAGCTTTGCAGTAAGATGACAACATCTCTGTCCCGGTTCTGTCTGTCTGAGGTCAAGTATGAAGAAAAGCCCTCCCACAGCCTGGTACAGCTCTAATGGTGTGAGGTAATTGTGCATGAGTGCCTGAGCACTCCCAGAACACACTCAGTGCTCCAGACCTGTTCTTTCAGGGCTCTATTGCTTGATCAGCAGAGCTCAGAGAGCAAGGAACATTCCCCTCTGCTGCACCTTTGGTTTCAAACCCTGACCCTTTCTGCCATGGAGACCTGGCTATGGCAGCACCAGCTCTTGTGCTGCCTGTAAGACTTGTTGGTTTGGAAAGAAGCTGGTTTTGAGTGAGGATGTAAGCCAGCACCATTATCAAAGTGCTGTAATGAACAATCACAGCCCTGAACTCCAAGGTCTCTATGAAGTAATACAGCTGCTTCAGCTTCCAGATTGGTTTTTCATCTTGCTTTTCTGAGCTGCCCTGTGCTGTCTGCTATGAAATCCTTCTTTGATCTCTGCCTTTGGTTCTGTGGCATCAAACCAAGAAGTGTCTTATCTTTGAACAGGCACTTGTGAAAGGAGAGCCTGTCAGGGGCTGGGAGGTTGGTCAGCAACGGTGCATTGAGTTCTGGAAAGGATCAAGTCTCTTTTTAATTGAGTTAATTATTTTTCCACATTCCACAATCCGTGATTGTGTGACAGTTGAATCACTGCTGAGATGGATTGTGTGAGCAGAGCCTCTGGCAGAGGAGGGATGAGCTTTGGAGAGCTCTCTGATGCTCCATGTCATCTCAAGCATGGCTGAAATGGTGGTGGAGAGATTCTAGGAGCTGTCTCATCTAGAAATTCTATTGTGTCTCTTTCTGGCTGTGAATTTGGGCTTGGTAAGATTGGTGTTGATGCTGTATTGTGGCTTTAGTGCAGTCACAAAAGCATCTGGTTCTAGTGTTTCCCTGGGTTTTGTGAACATCCATGAAGTGAACTTTGAAGTCTCATGTGTGGGAAGATAGAACTTTTTTGAAAGAACATTTCCTCTGGCCTTTTTCAAGTAGAAAAAATTTACTTTACCCTTAGACGTGGGATGTTTGTTAAATGGATGCTCTACAAGCAGTGGTGTTGCAGCCCTTCAGGCCTGAGTAGGTCAGAGCAGCCCTGGTTTGTTGTGAATGTGGGATGTGCTGTGGTTTAAATGCAGTTGCTGATTTTACAGCCAGCAGAGTGCACCTGCACACAGGTGAGGAGGGTGATAAGGGAAGCTCCTTCTGTGCCCTGTACAGGCAGAGTTCCTGTTGTGAATTCTGCCTCAGCTCACCCTCTGTGTGCCTGTTTATCAAATAGTATGTGTTTAAACCCCAAACCACTTTTCCTTTTTTGCTACTGGAGCAGCTGAATAACTTCCTACCTGTTCTGCATTGGGCTGGTGTAGCAGCTTTGCCCTTGAACTCTTGCTCATGGGGTGTTTGTCACTTGCTCTTTCTGACTTCTATGAATTACTACTGTGGGAAGAAAGCTTCCTTTCTGTGAGGTGATATTTGGTAACAACAGCATTTATTACTGTTGTTTTCTTTTAAACTGTGACTTGTGCAGTCTGCAAGCCAAGGAGCTGGGTGTGTGTTTTATGCAGGTTTGGCTTTGGTGCTCCCAGCTTTTTGTGGTGTCTGTGGTGTTCAGAGCTTTAAAGACTCAATCCCTGGAGGTCAGGAGAGTTTAACTCTTGGACAGGTCAGGTTTGCAGTAGGTCACTCCTCTTCTTGAGTCACACAAGCCCAGGCTTTCTCTCTGCTGTGACAGAGCAGAACTTGCAATGAAGTTTGTTGCCTGCCCATGGGACAGCTCATTTTTAACTCTTGGGTGGTTTTTTGTTTGTGTTGTTGAGCACCTGGTCTCATTGCCTTGTTTAATTGAGAACAATTAGTGCCAAGGGCCTGATTACTCACTGAAGTGTCACTTTAGGGTTTTGGAAGGAGCTCATTGCAGCTGGGGGATGCTGGGCTTGTCTGGCATGGTACGAGCTCACGGGAGCTCACAGGGCGGTGGAAGGCGAGGGGACAGCAAGGGTTCCTTTGTTGTTGAATTTTTTTTCTTTTTGTTCACTTTTCTCTGATTTAGGCTCTTTAGAGGCAGCTGGGGCTGAGGGCACTGCCTGGGACTGGCTCAGTGCTGGCATGAACATGGCCAAGATAAACTGATTATTCAGGGCTATAAACCCAGCAGAATTCCTTTGTGCCAGATGTTTTCCTGCTGGTAATGGGTGTGAGGAGACAAATACCTGGTCTCTACATTCTTCTATTTTTTTTATAAAGAGATTGAAACTGAGGTTTTATGTTATTCTTCACACTAAAAATTAACATTTTTTCCTTAGGAAATACCTGTAATTAAACCCACAATGGCTCATTACAGTGCAACAAAAAATAGTGCTCCAAGAACAAAACTGTATTCAGTCTGCTTGAAACTTCATCTTAATTTGACTTTCCAGTTTTTCAGTTACTTTTGAATGACTTAAAATATTCATTAAGTTCAATTAATGTTAAGCACTTTAAGATTCTATTCCTTCAGTGCCAAATATGTTATGTGATATTTAAAAGGAAATAAATCCTTGTTAATGGGTTTACTTAATGCTTAAGAAAATTCTGCAAAAATTGACTGTTTTAAATTATGCAAAAAATCAGCTTATATTTGAGGTACTCCAATGCCACATTTCTTTCCATATAATTTAAAGTGCTGAATATTAAGACTAGTGAATCTTGCTAATTTAAAAGAAATCACTCTAAAATATACACTGTTTTCTAAGTTTTGCTCTTTACCACTGACAACATAAATAATTAATGAAAACATACCTTTGTTCAGTGTGATAAATATCAAATGATTTATGTTGTTGGTTTTGGATGAAGAACTTACAAATATTATGAATGTTTCAATAGAGGGCACTCATGTGCTTTGAGGTGACACCAGATCCCTGTATTCTTAAAAATGCTTGCAATGAATTGTAGCTGAACTGAAATTCCGTGGGGTTAAAATACAGAAATATTATTTGATAGTGCTTGGGAAAATTGTTCATTGTTGTATTTTTATTTCTTGTTCCTTTCAATTTTGGACATTTGCTTTGTTTGTTTGGATATTTTACAGCAGGTGGAGGCAGTGCAGTCACTTTGCCTTGAACTGATTGTAAAAGATGTATTATTATGGCTTGCTAATGGACTTGCTGTTAGCCAAGATGGAACTGTTGTAATAATGAATAGAATTTAATAAATACCTTCTTTCCAGCCAAAAAGCCTGTAGAAGAATCAGAAGAAAAGAAAGCAGCTCAGTCAAAGAAGAAGATCAAAGAATTAAGAGTTTTGGATGGAAAATCTGCACAAAACTTATGTAAGTGATGTGAAGGGCATTAGGTCAATGTCTAAGCAGCATCTACACCTCAGTGTTCATAAATTGTCTTTTTTTGTTTGCATGTGCAATTACTTTCTCTAAAAACTGCTAATTTGAACATGAGTCTTTAATTCTGTGGTGTTTAAATACACATTCTGGATTCACTGTATAACTTGGGGAAAAAATGAAAAAAAGGAACATGGAAAAATGAGTTAATGAGTTCCTGGGGTTTTTGTCAGTTAATTCTCTCAATTAACTGACAAAATTAACTGCATTAAATGATGACTAATTTGGGCAGAGCATGGTGTGGGTGGGGTTTATGGGATGGGGTTTAGGGGCCATTCCAGATTGTTCCTTTGGTCAGAGCAATGCAGAAATGGAGGTTCAAGGCAAGGTAAATTACCAAATTCCCAATTACCAGAGAGGCTACAGAGGTGCAGGTACTACTGCTGCAGATGGGAACAAAACCAGCCCAATTGTGCCATCCAGCTTGTTTCTTTCCTCTTTAATATGCAGGGAGATAAATCATTAACAGTAGTAGTGTCTTTAATTTGAATCAGAAACACCATAAATGTCACTGGTCCAACTGTGCCCATAGCAAATATGTGTATAAACCCAAATGTGGGCATTGTTTAGTGCCACATCCATGAGCAGAAAATGAACTATGATAGAAGAGTTCACAATTGATAGAAAACTTCAGATTTTGAAAGCATGCATGCAGGATAATCAGCTGTAGTAGTTAGGCTGAATATAAAGCATTTTTTCACAATGTTATGCTGATCCATCTGTTAAGAATTCTTTGTAGTTTACTGAATGGGGCTCTCTTGAGATTTTCTAACGTTCTGAGATCAAATTGCTTTGAGAGCTTCATCTTTGAAAGGTTTGCATTATGTGTGTCTCTTGTATAAGTTCAGTTACCCTCAAAGTGGTAGAGTTAGGGCATTTTTCTTTCTTTGCCCAGTTCTTCATTACCACTTTGATGTGAAATCTTTTCTGGAATATCACATAAATATCATTGACCCAACTGTACAGCTATTCATACATGGTTATGGAACCAATAATAATAATGGCTAACGATATCTATTATTGGCTGAGCAGTTCTGCTTAAGTAGGAATGCAGATGTCATTCATAAAGAAAAAACTTTAATGGAAAGGAGCATTGCTAGGGAGCAGCTGAGGCTGATTTAAAAGTTAAAATTGTTGTCATTGTTCCATTTCTTAGAAAGGGAATTCATTATAAGTCAAACTGTAGCAGTGTGCCTATCTAGCATTTGTTTATATGGGAGACTTGCTTAGCTGTGAAACAATTTAGATGGAGATGTGACTTTTTGAGTTGCTAGAAATGGTTTGCCTTTGTATATCAATCTTTTTTGACCTTTTTGATTCTGATGATGTGTTACTGTATTTCAGCAATATTTTTGGGTTCCTTCCGTTTGCCTTATGAAGAAATAAAAAATATCATTTTAGAGGTGGATGAGGAGAAGCTGAGTGAATCCTTGATTCAGGTATGTGAAAATACCTCTGCTTTTGGTTATAGCTCATTTTCCACGTGAAAATGGCAGGAAGGAGTAAGAACTCAAGAGTAAGACAGGGCACCAGCTGCAGGGTATCAGTTGTGTTTCCTGTCCCATTGATTCCACTTCTGCTTCTGAGTATGGTCCCATGTAGCACTAAAACTGCCTTTTAAAGACCCTGTTAACAAAAGAATTCCTTGCGATTTCCCTTCCCCAGGGGAAATCTTTGAGAATTCTAGTGTTTCAGCTTGCAAGAGAAGCTGAAGATGATTCAGGCTGGTGCATAAAGAAGTTTCAGGAGTTTTCTTGTGGGAACAGCTCTGCCTGTCTCTGGTGAGAGATGAAACTCCCTGAACTTTTCAGGATCCTGCTGCAGCTCCAAACCCATCTGTAAATCTGCTCTCAGGCTGGTTTAGTCTCATTTTGAGCCCCAAATCTCTCAGTTGGAAAGTAGAAAGGATGGAATTCAATTTCTGTTCATCCCTCTGTGATTCCATCCCTCCAGGAGGAGAGCAGGAGTGCGCGTGGCCCTTTGTGGTCTCTGAGGAGTGACAGAGCAGCAGGGAACCATGAAACCCTCAAAGTCACAAAGATTTAGCACCCCAGCAACGCTGCTGTGGTTTATTTAACATCATCCACAGATTCCTGCTCCCTCACTGGGCCTGGATTTATCCTTTCATCCTTCCCTGTCTCCTGTCTGCACCTTCGCCCCGTTCCCCCAAGGTTTTCTAAATTAATTTCTTTTTCCTTTCTTGGACCTGCAAGATGGTTATTCTGGGAACTCTGGTCTAAACTGAGTTGCCTCAGTATTTGAAAATAGGTGCAAAGCCCTAATTTTATTGAGGTTTATTGATCAGATATGTTAGATCAGATGATTAGGAAACCTTCAGGTTTGGTAAAGTCAAAAATCAAGGGGAAGGAACAACCCCACCTTGCATAGCTGAAGTGCAGAGCAGTCATTGATCTCCTCCACTACAAATTCATTATTGTTTGGATTTCAACTTGTATATATATGAAAATATTGTATATTAAATGCAATTTACATGTTAAAAAATGTAATATTTTAATGCATTGTTTAAAAAATATTATACATTTAATGAAAATCTACACTTTCACTGAATATTTCTTAAAATAAACTATAATTGAATCATAAGATAAGTATTTTAAATACTTACCATATCTGTATTTTGACATCTTAAGATTGTACCATAACTCACAATGTTCTATTGGGAACATTAATAAGACTGCAAACAAATTGAACTTTGTCCTGAGTTCCTGTCTATTTGCCATCTATAAGATCTGTACAATTTTGGGTTATTGACCTTTTTTATAAGGTATTTTTAAGTGTTCTTTGTGCACAGATACTTTAAATATCTAATGATTTAATATTTTTTTTTTTGCTACTTCTGTCATGTTTTACACAGACCAGTTATTTCTTGATTGATATTTAATGAGCAAGATGCAACCATTAGGGCCAAGGGAGATTGTAGAGAGACAAAACTCATTGATGCTGTCAGGCCCTGAAAAATGATACTCTAACCTTTTAATACATTCTTCAAATCAGAGACTGCAGCAGAGCAGTTGATGTCTGTATTAAATAATTGCTGCTTTGATTTGATGTTTATATAAAGTTAGAGCTGCGTAAATAAAATAAACGTCCCGTAATTTCCTCGTGCATTTCCATGTTGTGATATTTTGAGCGTGTTATTTTTAATATCTTAGGTAGTTTAATGTAACAAATTTGATATAATGCCTTGTTTGTTTTAGAACCTGGTGAAGAATCTTCCTGAGCAGAAGGAACTCAATGCCCTAGCTGAATTAAAGGATGAATACAACGATCTTGCCGAGCCAGAGCAATTTGGAGTTGTGGTATGTATCAGTGCAAGGGTGAACTGCAGAGTTCCCTTTTGGCACGTAAAAAGAAGCAAATTTAAGGATAAAAATCTTCTTTTAGTGTTTTTGCAAGACCTGCAGTAGGAAATACTTACTTCCTGATGAGTAGTAATCAAAAAATATCTTTAATATGTATCAGGCCAGCCTGGGCAGGGCTGTGACCCGCCAGATTGGAAGTAGATCATCCTTAGGGTCATTTCCAATGTGAACATCTCTGATTCTGGGTGTTTTTCTGGAAGGATTTACAGTGCAGCATTAAAAACAACAGGCACTCCAGTGCCAGACCAAATCTTTTGTCTGCCTGTCTTGCCTTGAATGTTTATTGAACAGTTCTGAAGAGCCCTCTGCCTTCAAGCAGATAAATTTCCAGGAGCCCACAGGAGATCCAGTTACCCCTTGGCACTGACAACTGTTAAATTTGTTTTGTATCAAAACCTGTAAGCAGCTGAAAGAGTTTATATGTGCATATCCATATTTTCTATGTATGTGTATCCATACTTTCTATGTATGTATGCAAACACATGTCAAACATCTGTGTTTATACCACACAACCTTGCAGGATGGCTCAAGGAGGGGTGTGAACTTACACTAGAACTGAAATTGTAGCTTGTGTTCTGCTCCTCTCAGTCCCTGGATCTGTTCAGGAGCAGGGCTGCCAGAAAGGCTGGGGCCTCTCTGGAAGCAATTCCAGCATTTTTGGGAATTCTTTAATCCATGTCTGGGGGTGAGGGTGGGACCTGAGTTCTGTGCCACCCTTGGGAATCACTTTCTGCTCCTGGGCTGCCAAAGACCTCAGGAGTCTTTAGGCAAATGAGCTCCTGTTTTCCCTTCCCCTCTCAGCCTAGGAGATTAAAATGATGATGAGAGCCTCTGGAATGTGCTCAGGATTTATCCCCAGCTCCACAGGAGCTACGCTTGCTCTTGCTGGATTTTTAAGGCATTATGTACATTAAAATGCATTAAAACAGAAATAGAGGCCTCTTAGAAGACTTTTTTACTAAAAAGCTCTGATTTGAGCATAATTTGGCTGCAGAAGTGGCTTTTGAGTGCTTTTTTTTTTTAATTATTTTTCAGTTGGGGAAGTAACAGAATATGATTTGTCCTAATGAGATTTTTGGAGAGGATTTAGGAAATGAAAGATATCAATGGCTTCTTTTGAAAAACTTTAGCCTATTGATTTCCTTTTCTTTCAATAAATGGCATAAAGTTCCAAAAATCTTTTATTTCCAAACAGAGATGAGGAATTTTGGTAGAAGTGGGATACATTATTTAGCCTTACTACAAGAAGTAAAACATTGCCATTTATTGATCAGTAACAATTTAAAACCTCTATAAATATTTGCTGCTCTCTTAGAAGCAATAATAGCATGCATTTATATTTAAAATATAAACATAGGTATTATTGGTCTTTAGACAAACCAAAACATATCTATGAATATGTGTGTTGTGATATATATATATATATATTATATATTGTTTTATATATACACCTATTTATGGGTGTATTCCCCCCTACCTAGATATTGTCCAAGTGAGAAATTCCTTGAGTTTTGTGCAGGTTTTGTGCACTCCATACCTGGAGTGTGTTGGAGGGAAATGCTCAATGGGAGCAGGCAAGGTGGAGGTGTTAGGACAAGGGAAACCTCTGATGTTTGGGAATTCTGTTCATTTTCCTGCTTAAAATCAGCCAAGAAACTGGGAAAATTGTGCATAATGACCTTGACTGAAAGGGCTGTGTAGGCATTCCAATGTTTTACTGCTGTGAATTCCTCAGTGCTTCACCCTGGTCTTTTAACTTGGATCATCTCCTGCCCTGTCTCAGCTGATATTTTGGGTGAGGATGCTGCTTTCCATGTCTGGGGCTCCTCCAGGTCAGGATTCCTGCTGGGCTGGAGCTGGCCTGGCCTTTTCCTGTGGTTATTGAAAAAGCAGAAAAATCCCATTATTTCCCAGCAGTCCCAGTGTGGCCACAGTAACTGTTCCATGATTTCTGAGGAAACACTGACTAGAGCAAGTTGAGAGAGTTTCCAATTATTTAATGCAACATTAATTAGCAAAAACTGCTTAATCAAACATCTCCAAATGGTGCTGTTTGCCTTATGAAGGAACCAAGTTTCCTGAAGCTTGTTTGCTTATTCAGCTTTACCATCTGCTTTAATAAAAACCAGTACTTTGCCTTATGGGTCCTGCTTCTGTCTGATTTCTAGAGGCCTCTAACTCATCACTGGTGCTAAAATGCAGAGTTTGTTTCTGATTATGATATCATTTCCTTTTAAAGTGGAAGGAATGCAGCTGAACCTAAAGTCTGGACTGAAGTTCTTTTTTCCAATCCGTCAAATTAATTTTGGAATTTTTCATTGATAATAATAATCTTAACCTTGGCTTTAGGAATAGAAGACAGAGTACCTTAAATAATATTTAAAGTGTGTCCCCTTATTTTTATGTAGATTTAGGTGTGTTAATTATTAAGATATGTTAATTGGATAATCACTTTGCCCATCAAATTTAATAAAGGTTGGAATAAGTTGCTTAAAATTTGTGTAGAAAAACCATACTTAGTAAAAGATTAACTTATTTGAAGGAAGCGATTAACTGAATATTCAGGTGATATGTAAATGAAAATTAGAGCTGCATTTTCATTTAGATGAATGTTAAAACCAATTATATATTCTAATTAGTTATTGGAACTTTTAGAAGTTATATCCTGGGATCAAAAAAGGCACCACAACTTCCTCTAAAGGAGAGTTTGCATTGATGTTGAAGTAGAGCAGGAAAAATAGAAAAAAAATTAAAAATATAAAATTTTAAATTTTTTTTAAATGGAGAAAATGGGGAAAAATTTAAAAAATGGGAAAATTAACTGGATCAGCTGTGTAATATTGACTCAGCTGGGCAGGATGTTACCTGAGTTCACCTAAACCTTCAAGAGCTCATTTGTTATGATATGGGAACAGCTGCAGCTTCAGTGAGGAGCTGCATTTCCACTTCAGTTCCAGTTGAACATTTTTAGTGTTAAAAAAGCATAAATTTGACTGAGGAGTTGTCTAAACTTGCATATTCTGTGACCCCTTTTTTCCTATGTAACCAGTTCAGCTGCCATGAGCAGTCCTGGCTGGGAGGCAGACAAAGTGAATTGAGAACTGTACAAGTTTATTGCACCTCCATTGGTTTAGAGTCATTCAGTCTTTTAAATTGAATTTATTGGCTGCTTGTTTGGCCTCGTTGTAATTTTGTGAGCTGCTGCAGAATTAATCTTCCTAGAATGTTTCCAGGGAAAAAAAAAAGGCAACTTTAATATAACATAGGTAAGAGGCTAAGTTGTCTTAGTAAGTTGACAAATTTTTATTAGAGGAATGTCAGCTTTTTCTTAGGAAGTGAGGCAAATTTAATTGTGCTTTTTGCCTTTCTCCAGTAGCCTTTGATCCTCGTTTTAATACAGGGCTTGAGAATTGAATGATGATAATAAAGCATAAAGAACTGAATAAAGAACTTGATTAGGTAGAGAGTTCAGACAAGACCTTTATGAGAGCCCAGAAGGGGAAATGATGACATGCAGCCCATCACTGACAGTCAGCTGGAGAAGAAATATCCATTTTCTTGCCTCTTTAACTGTTTGCAGGGGAAGCCAGTGCTGCTATTCCATGCACCTGTTGGAATGTTTCATTTCTTTTATATATATAAATATGTATATATATATTTATATGCCTTTTACACTAATTTTAATTTGAACCATAAAGAATCTGAGCTTTCCAAGTGAATGTAGGCTTTGCTCCTTACCTAATTCTAGAAGTTTCCTCCAAGTTCAGTGTGTGATCACTCCTTTCTCTGCCACTGAACATGTGGGTTTAGAAACAGGCCCAAAAAAGGGGAAACCAGGGTAGGGTGGGGCAGGAGGAACTAAAATAGCATTTGTGACCATCTTCTGCTGATACCTAAAAGGCATTTTGTGTATAAAAATGTTCTGGGCTTTGAGGAAACAACCCACAGGAAAACAGCTCTTAGGAAATTACCAAGATAGTTTTAAAATATTATGTAGGTCAGGGAATGGAATTAAAACTTCCTGCTGGGTTGGTGGTCAGAAGGTAATAAATGATCAGTGTTCCATGGCACTACACAGGATTTAAAAGAAAGGACACTTCTCTCAAGTTAAGGATTATTCTTCACTAATGTTTGTCACACTCTCCTGTGGGCTTGTACTTTGTTGCACTCTGGTTTTGGGATCTAAAGCTTTGAACAATTTTTTTTCTGTGCCATTTTGAGTAAAAACAGCAATTGGAGACTGTTCTACAAAAGTTAAAGCAAATTATGTGATTAATTTTAATTTCCATCTACTGCAGATTAGTGTAAGTAGATCCTTTCAAGGCAGATGTTTTCAGTATGATATTTCTGAAATACAGGATGATTAGAAGAATAATGTTTCAAGACTTTCAATGATTTTGGCTTATAGAGGCTCAGAGAGAAATTTGTGACAATGGAGATTTATAAAAAAAGATCACTAGTTCTGCTGAGATGCTTCTTTTCTGATCCTTTCCTTTTCCTTGTTCCAGCCTGATCATAGGAATTGTTTGAGACCATCTGGAGCCTTCATGTTTATGTTCATTTTAGAATGAATTCATTATTATTCAGGCCACTCAAGTCCTTCCTGTGAAAGTTATTGCTGCTGTTTCTGCTAGCTGCTGGCAGATAACACCAGGAGAAAAATCATGCTTCTTCAAAGGAGCATGGCCAAATTTTGGCCAACAGAGACAGGAGCACATCAAAATCTTCCTGTTTTCCCAGTCAAGATCTGTGATTTGTCACATAGCAAAGCTTCTCTTGCTTCAGGAACACCCCTGATGGTGAATACATTGGGGAAGGAATCTTTGTGTTCTGCTAAGTAAGATGAGCTAGATTTGGAACATGATTTGGAACATAACCGTTCTTGCAATTAAATTAAAAATTCCAAGTGGTTTAACAATGCTCAGTACATCTTTTTTTTTCCTAATTTAAATTCCTCTTGTGAATTATGGTGTGCTAAGTGGGAGGAAATACCTCTGATCACTCGTGCAAAATATGAAAGATATTTTGTGACCTAGGCTGGTGAATTTGGTCTTGGGGATTTAAATTAATGAATCAGCATTGTAGATTATTTTCAGAATCTACTGTGTTACAACATCAGGATTGTAACCTCCTTGTCAGGATTTATAACCTCCCATCTTTTTATCAAAGCAGGAAGGGATGAGTGCTGTGCTCTTTTTTGCCAAGCATCTGAAACACAGAGGGAGGTGCTGGGATCCTGGGGTGCCTGGAAATACAAGGCAGGCAGTGCAAACACACAGAGAAGCTTTGCCTTGCTGCCTGGTGCTGTGTGACAGTGTTGACAGGGGTCTGAGGATGAGGGAAGAGATGAGGATCTGACTCCATGGTTCAGAAGGCTTGATTTATTATTTTATGATATATATTATATTAAAACTGTACTAAAAGAATAGAAGAAAGGATTTCA
>JAWWEY010000243.1:4148310-4196833 GCA_035582745.1 Loriotus luctuosus
GATATATATTATATTAAAACTATACTAAAAGAATAGAAGAAAGGATTTCATCAGAAGGCTAGCTAAGAATAGAAGAATGATAACAAAATCTTGTGTCTCAGACAGAATCCGAGCCAGCTGACTGTGATTGGCCATGAATTAGAAACAACCACATGAGACCAATCACAGATGCACCTGTTGCATTCCACACCAGCAGATAACCATTGCTTACATTTTGTTCCTGAGGCCTCTCAGCTTCTCAGGAGGAAAAATCCCCAGGAAAGGATTTTTCAGAAAATGTCTGTGACAATGCTGTACTCTAACAATGAGAATTTGAACTTTTTGAGCTGTTGGGGGTTTGAGCCTCCCTGCTCAGTGAGCGTTTGGTGCTTGCAGATGAGCTCGGTGAAGATGCTGCGCGCGCGGCTCAACGGGATCCTGTTCCGGCTGATGTTCGAGGAGCACGTCAACAACATCAGACCCGACATCATGGCTGTCACCCTGGCCTGTGAGGAGCTCAAGAAGAGCGAGAGCTTCAGCAAGCTCCTGGAGCTGGTGCTGTTCCTGGGCAACTACATGAACTCTGGCTCCAGGAACGCTCAGTCCCTGGGCTTCAACATCAGCTTCCTCTGCAAGGTCAGTGCAGGCACGGGGGGCAGCTCCTGCAACTCAGCACTGTGCAAGGGCCCAGAGCTGGGACAGCATCACAGGGAATTCACTGACTGCACCCTGTGTTACAGGAAATCCACAGTCAGCATCCCCAGCATTCCTTGGGTAATGTGAAGGTCTCTTTATTTCTTGCTCCTAAGGAATGTATTTCAGTCTTCAGGTTTGTCTAGCAGAATTTGGGAGCCTTTATTTTACATTTTATAATAACCCTTTTTATATTATATAGTTATATTATAACTATAGTTATATAGTTATAGTAACTCCTTTTTCAGACCAGTGACTGTCATTTACTGGACTTTCTGCCTATGATAAGAGATTTTTATTATTTTTTTGAGCCAGCTGTCAGCAAGGTGTCTGTGTACACATTTCTATGTGCAGAATACACACACTTCGTGATGAGGAGTCCTAATGTGATGAATTCACTTTTCAATACAACCAGAGTTTTGTATTGATTTTTTTCTTTTTGCTTGTTTCTTGAACAATCTTAAAATTAATTGTCTGTTTACTGGATGCAGTGCTTACATTATGCAGTCTGAAAAAAAGAGGAGGAAAAAGGCAAGTATTGATCTGGGATAAACGTTTGGTTTTGGAAAATAAATGATTTTACAACAAAGCTGGTAATTTCGTACACAGAGATCTGGTTTTGTTAAAACTTTTATCAAAACATGATAAAGAAAATAAAAGAAAGCACCATTCCAACCTGTCTGACCTGAGCTGGAAGGCTAATGACTGAGGAGTAATTGCAAATCCTTAAGAACAGATTATCTCTCTGGATGTTACATTGCAGTGTATGATGTTATTGGAGATAGAAATGATCTGTAAACAACCCTTGGCAGAAGGCAGAGAACTTAATGTTGTTCAAATGAGAGACATCAGCATCAGAATTCCTGGGATGTATCAAAACTAGCCAGGGAGAACAGCTACTCCTGAGCCTGCAGCAGAGCATCTTCAGTGCCTGAGCTTGGAATGCTCTGTGAAAATAGAAATACAGCAGGGAAAGTGCTCAGGCTGAGGGAGGCTGCTGCAGTAATCCACTGAAGTTTGCTGTGTTTGTTTGATATGTCCAGAGGATCCAGCTGCTTTTTGAACCCCCTCAGGAGCTCCAAAATTCTGCTCTGTGGGGGTGGAACTGAAAGGAAGGAGGTTTGTTTTAGGGATGTGCAGGTACAGCTGCTGGTCCTGTGGGGCTGAATTCAAGTGAGGACCAAGAGCTCAGTTTCAGTAAAGCTTGTGCAGTGCTCTGGCTGGATCAATGTGTGTTCATCTGTTAAGTGCTGCTATGATGCTTTTTTGTTCAAAGTGCAAATAGAACAAGACAAGCTGTTTATCCAGGCTGAGCATTACTGATGAGGGGACATTTATTGTCCAGCAGCCCTTGTTCTGGCAAGAGGGGAAAGATTTCTAGGGTAGGAGAATGTCTATAATCTCATAAAAATCAATAGAGAGCCTTTTTATAGCTATAATAAAGTGTCACTCCAGTGATGGCTCCTACATAAATTTTTCCTTGCATTGGCTGCCACGTTTAACCCTCACACCTGAGAGCTGCATCCAGAAGTACCTGGGAGAAGCCAGCCCCATCCTGGCAGTGGGTTATGTGTGATTGGCATGGGTTAAATGTTTACTCTGTGCAGAGGGGGAGTTTTGTTCTGGTGGTGTTTTCCTGGCTCACAGAATTAAACATCTCACTCTGTGCAGCTCTTGAGTTGAGTGCTTGTGCTGTGTTGTGCCTCTGTCCCCTGGCCTTTAATTGTTCCCCAAGCCATGGATCTCATGGTGTTGACCCTCAAATTGATGCTTCAGCATTCAGCTGGAGCTGCTTTCTGTAGCCCCCACTGATCTAGCAATTTATTTCATTTATTTTTAAACTGAATGTGTTATTTCCAAATTCCATCCCCTGGGCAAGTAAAGGCCCTAGACTCAAAACCTGTATTTTAAAATTTGAACACCACAGTGTTAAAAATTTATCCTGAATCATAGAATGATAGACTATCCTGAGTTGGAAAGGACCCACGAGGTTCATCAAAGTCCAGCTGCTGGTCTTGTAAGCACAACTTAATAGGATCTTTTTGCCTTCCATCCACTTGGCTGGAGTGTGTAGAACAGCAGAAATCAGGCTAAGCCATTAGGTTCTTTAGAAGCCAAGGAATGTTACATCTACTGGGCAGAATTACTGCAAGTAAAAAGCTGAATGTAAAAAGTATTGCATTTGCTGCAAAAGAATTAAAATAATGAGTGTGTTATTGAGTATGGGTGTATATTGAATATGAGTACAGGGTGTGATACAGACACAACCAAGCTGCCACCTGTCCAGTTCCTACCTTTCATTTCTATTTTTATATTTAAATATTGTGTGCTAAACTACACTCAAACAGCAGCTATCTTATCTTTCATTATATGAGTGTGCTTAGGACTTGATTTTTAAAGTGCAGATATTGATTCTAAATATCAAGCAGACCTATCTGCATCCATTGTGTTAAAAATGAAGATGAATATAGCAGAGACTTGTTTATGATTGAGCCAAAGAAATTCATTTGATACATTTGTTTAAGTTCTAAATAAATGTTTATTTAGGTATTTATTTAGATGTTTACCTTTATTACAAGGTGCTAATGCTGGCTTTTATTGTGATGTTGCTCTTGGTGGCAAAACATGTTCCTGTTGTAATTTGAAAGCAAAATAATTTTGTCCATTTAGAAAAAAAGTGCTTTATCCACTTGATGATGTCAGAGAGATCAAAGACTGCAAATCCCACTACTGTTGTTCACAGGCAAATTGAAATGCAATTTCTTTTTTCCATGCAGATGTTTAGCCAGTAAATCTACTATTTTTTTCAAGTCAGGAGAACTTCTGTGTATATAACACATGAAAGCCCTTTAACTGCACACCATTACTGAGCATTGTTTAGTCTTTAATCGCTGAATTGGTATGAATTAAATTGCTTTCTTAATTGCCTAAATACCTTATATTTTTAAAAGCCTGTTTTTCCACTGCACTCATTTATTCCTAACAGGGTAATCCTTAAAGCTGAAAGGCCTCTATTAAATTGAACATCGATGGCAAGCCTGTCATGAGGATTATAGAATTAGAACTTCAAGTGATTTAGAGAATGAGAAAACAAATAGGAGATTTTACACAAGCATTTATGTATTCTTCTTAAATAAATCCTTTATTTCATTTGTTGTGTATGTTGTAGCTTAGTGCTGTGTAAGAACTGTACTAGATGAGTAAAATGCTGTTAAAACAATTCTTTCCAGATGTATTACTAATTCTCTGTCAAGTGAAGTGTGCTCCTCTCAAACTCCTACATGCACCTACTCTGTCTTGCCTTTGTGGATAAATCTCTGCTCCTGCTGGATCTTCCATCACCTCACACATTCCTCCTTCACAGCACAAAAATGGGCAAACTCAGGAATTTGGTCTTAAATTTGTTCTCTCATTCACTCAAGTTGATGATGTTCCTTTGTCTAGACAGGTGCACTGTGCCATGGGATTGAGCCATAAGGTCACTGGGAACATTTCACTGGTCCTATATCCTAACAATTAGTTCAGGTTTTTATTTTTTAACTAAAAAATCTCATTTCAGCAGTTCATCCACTCAGGCTAATGGAGAACAGAGTTTTATCACTTCCAAGAATACTGATTTGTTTCAGGCCACCAAAAATGCACCTGCAGTTGAAAAAACAGCAAAAATATTCATTTACCTGTTACTTCCCATTGTGCAGAGTTTTCCTGCAGCTTTTCATAAATATAGCTGGATGCATTACATTTCCTTCAGCTGCAGTCAGGATTACCTTTGCTGGTTTGTTATTCTGTGTACTGGTAATGCAGGGTGCATTTATTTTGTGTTTTTCTATAGAATTGGTCTCCAAATCTTTAGCCTAACCCAGCATGGCTTAGATTTTTCTCCAAGAAAAAATTGTGGATTTCCAACAAGGAGTTACTTTAGTTTGACTGGTCAGAATGCAAATTCTGACTGTTAGCATGGTGTCCAGCTCTGCAGCATTTCAGGGATTCCTGCAGAGATTTGGCATTTATGGCATTGAAGGAATGCTCTCATTTCAGTTCTGTTTAATCTCTGTACACAGCTATTTTTTATCTGGGGGATTCTGAACTGGCAATGCTGAAATCTCAGAACTTTATCTCAGATCTTCTTCTCATGAAAGTTAATCATTATTTCTTAAAATACATCATAGGGTAGATTCCTTCTAGTCCTAAATTATGAAGAATTCAAGAAATTTCATTTTTTAAATCTGTTTATTTGCAGACAACCCATGTAGGTAACTTTTTGCTAATGAGTTGAAATCTGCAATATTCACTTTACTGCAGTTTTTTATTTATGTTTTCTCCTGTTTTCACTTTTTTAGATTCGAGATACAAAATCCTCAGATCAGAAAACCACCCTGTTGCATTTCCTGGCAGAAATCTGTGAGGAGAATTACAGGGACATCCTAAAATTCCCAGATGAGCTGCAGCACGTTGAGAGTGCAAGCAAAGGTAAGCAGCAGGCAAAGCACCTAAAGATAGCAGTTGTTTGCTTTGACATGAAATACTTGCTGCATTTCATTTGGAATTGTGGGATTATGTAACCTGTAAGCATTGATAATCCATGTGGATTGTGCTTTTCTGGTATTTATTGAGCTGAGAAAAAAAAAGGGAAAAACAATAATAGAGCAACTCCCTTTCTTCTGTAATAGGCTGTGAAAATAATACAATTTATGATACAATTAAAAAATTGCATTAAAATTTTTAAATGATATTAAAATAATACAATCAATAAATTGTATTATATATTGTATTATAAACTGTATTATGCGTTTATTAATAAATTTATTAAATGTATTATTAATTGTATTATAAATTTTATTAATAAATTGTAGTGAGATACTTGAAAAACCACAGCTCAGGAGTTGTGCCAGCAGTGCAGGGATGGTGTTGAGTGTCCCCTCAAACCTCTGAGGAGTGAGCTCTGATTGTGCAAGGAGCCTTCACACAGAGTTCCTCATTTCCACACCTGAGAGAGAATAACAAAAAAATAGCTGTGGTATTTATGCAAATAAATATATATATTTATACATGAGATACATAAATACAAAAAATATATATAAAATAGATATACTATAAAATATATATAATAAATATGCATATTTATTATTTATACGAATAAATATCATGCTCTGGAAAAAAACCCAGGCTGCCTATGAATAGATCCAGTTTAGTTGTGCTACACAGGCCACAATTAATGATTATTTTTGGTTAATCAGCAGTGCAGGCTGGGATGGGGTAGCTGAGTTCACCTGTTGGCCATGTTCTCATGTGGCACAGGCTTGGCATCCTCGTTGCTGAGTTTACTGCTGAGGCAGAAGTAGATTAAGATGGCACAAACTTTTAATTGGTCCATTTCACCAGAATATAAATATAAATAATATAAATATAAATACCTGGGTGAGCACAAGGACATGAAGGAAAACAGAGGTGAGAAGGAGTTGGATGCACATTTCCACCAGCCCTGTCCAGGTTTTCTCCTGGAAGTTTTTGTCTGCTTTCCTGCAGTGCCATCAGTCAGTGTCCCTCCTCAGTGCAGTGATTAGCTGCTGGGTGCTTTATTAATTAGCCCATCACTTGCTCTCAGTCTGTGTGCAGTCTGCTGAGAGCAGAGCTCCTGTGTCCCCAAGGATCTGGGGACAGTTCATCCATCAGCCCAGCTTTGCCATGGGCTCACTTCACACTTCCACTTCTTCTCACTTTTTTGTGTCTGTCTTCATTATTTTTTTTTCTGTTTCTCAAATTTTGCACCTTTCCATGGTTTTTCCTGCATACAATCTGTGATTTGTTTGTGTCGGTTAAATGTGTCCCTGCCTCACTTTGCTGCAGGATGGTTCACTGGCCTGAGTCCCTGCTCTGGGATTTTTGGGGTGTCTGTGCAGGGCTCAGAGATCCTTGTGAGTCCTTTCCAGCTCAGGACATTCTGTGATTCTGTGGACTAACATATTAATTAAGTTATTTATGCAAGTAGCAGTTTGGCATCTTATCTAAATTCCAAAAATGTTTTCTCCCACTTGATAATTCTTTTCTCGAGGTGACTTTTCATCTTTTTCTTCCTTTCTTTGTAAAGTCTTCTGGTTTACCAGGCACTTTTGATGATCTTTTATGAATTTTCTTCTGTGGGTGACACTTGACCTTGCAGCTTTGAGATTTTTACAGTTTGATTCAAAGCCTCTGATGTTCTGTAAGTTGACTTGAGGAATTAAACTGGAAGAGTCAGTAAAGTTTAGTTAAGCTGTAGCATCCTAAACACAGAAAGCATATTAATGGGAGCAAAGCCTCTAATAATTCTGATGCTCAGAATACATATGAAAAACATTTTATTGCAGTTAAATTTGTTTCATTCTGTAAGATAAAAGCTGCATTTCCTAAAAACAGCACTGACTTCTAGCAGAGCATAAATTGCTGTTCATTTTTAATGACCAAAACTTCTCTTTCAGCCCTTCTTTGCTTTCTGGAGCAAGGCAGGTTTTTGGCAGAATAAATGGGATTTGTGCAAGTTGCTTCAACTGCTCCCCGTGGTGCTGCTGGGGGTTGGGTGATTGTAATGTTCATCTGCTCTGCCACACTGGTGCTTTTCCTGTGCAGGAATTTGAGGAAATTTGCACTTCCTATTTATTGTTTGGTGTTTTATAAACCAGCAGTTTTGGGGACGGACAGTTGGGTTTATTTTTCCTGTGGGAAGCCTCTTTTGGAATAAATTGACTGGATATGAGGATGCTAGCATCAGTTATTCATAAAATAGGAAGAAATCTACCAGCAAATATTATCTCTGCATGAATTTTAAATAAGGAAATGTGAGCTGGGCAGGTGAGTGTCATTGCTTGAGATGGATGCTGGTACTTTTTAGTCAGGAGGCAACCTCGTGGTCTGGGCTGTGCAGAACCTTCCAAATGCTGCACTTGGCATCTGCAACTTCTTTTCAGTCTTGGCTGCACATTCTCACTTCCATGTCAAGGAAAAAAAATCCTGTTCAGCTTAATTTTCATATAAGAATAAAGAACCAGCATCTGAACAACAGCTGATTTTTTATTTTTTTTAAACTTTTTAACAAAGAGCAGATAAAGCATAAAACTGGATTTTAATATGAAAAGGTCAATGGGATTAGATGAACTCCCCATGGATGTACTAAAATCTTCAATAATCT
Organism: Loriotus luctuosus; assembly: GCA_035582745.1. NCBI lineage: Eukaryota > Metazoa > Chordata > Aves > Passeriformes > Thraupidae > Loriotus > Loriotus luctuosus. The sequence goes on from JAWWEY010000243.1 coordinate 4,156,148, forward strand.
GATATTAGGTATAATAAAATAGTTGATCTTTTTAAAGATGGAAGATCAACCTGCAGCTTTATGAAAAGTAAAAATAAATTAGGAAACAGTTTCATTTTGGAAAATACAAGCAAAGGTCAAAGTGATTAACTATCAAGAGCATTGAAAAAGCATTTCTTCTTCCTGGAAGCAGACTGTGAAAGGAAAACAAATCAAAACTCACAAGGCTGTGATGCAGTGCATTGTTTGATGGCAGTGATTTCCTTTCCCCCTTTCTTTTCTCCCTTTCTTTTCCCCCTTTCTTTCCCCCTGTCCTTTGGAGCCAGGCCCATTCCTGTTGGCACATTCCTACCTTCTTCACTTCCCTTGTTATGCCTCTTTCTGCCTTTCATGCTATTTGCTCTTACCACTTTATAACCTCAGCTTTTCATTAAAGACCTGAAAAAATTCCCATCCCATTTTGTGCTTCAGTCAAATTTCCAAATAAAAACAAGAGGGACCTTACAAGTCACATATTTCTAGACAATGATGTGGTTAAAAGGATAACTCAGAAAATAAATATATTTTTGAAGTTAAGGCTCACCTGAGTGTCAAACCTCTCAGAAATCATGAAAGTGAAATAGGTGGCACACAAAATGAAGATGATTAAAAGAAGTTAGCCATGTGTTTTATAACAGAAACTTAATTTTAGATACTAAGAGGAGCAGTTTTACATCCCAGTTTGTGATTTAACCATTGTGCCTGTAAATAACATAAAAATAAGGCATAGCTCTGCCTTTATCTGTTGGATATCACATTCCTGATGTAGCTGTTCCTGCTTGGTCTGCCAGCAGTGGCACCCACTGGGCTGTGCAGAGCCACAACAAATTGAAATTACCTGGGAAAGGGGGATGTATGTAATATAAAATCTGTATTTTTTAGTCTCTTTCAGTAATAATGAGGGTTTTTTGAGCACTTAACACACTGAGTTCTTTGCCTGACATCAAGGTGTGCCACTTGATAGTTCTTTGAAAGTGGAGTTGAAAGTAAAACCAAGTGAAAGGTGCCTTGTGGGGGTGAATTAGGTCTGTGCAGTGAACTGAAAAATACCAATATCACAGCACTGATTTGTCACTCACTTGGACATTGGAATTTATTTCATTAATTTGCAAGCATATGGTTCTGATGGTGCAGGCATCTCTCTGGAAAGGCCATTAGCAATTGAAACACTGGGGAATGCAAATATGTGTGTACTTTTTATTACAAATACTGTAATAAAGTATTAATTTTGAGATTTTATACAGGTACTTCACTGTGATTTAATGGCATCATTTTAGAATGGGGGAAATATTTTAAAACATCCTGTGCCACTGTCACTTTGAAGTACAGCAATTTAAAACATGCTCATAAGCAGCAGCCGTTTTTCTGTCAGACAAAAGTTTTATAGTTTGGTGCAGCAGAAAAAAACCTGGGTTTTAGCAAAGAGATCTGCAGCATTTCCACCTTGCACAGTTTAAATTGCAATATTTCCACCTTTAAAGCAGAGTTTAAATTGCTGAAGCAGATTTTGCCCAATCTGGCCCATGAGTGGTGGAAAGCAGAAACCTCACAGGTGCTTCTTGTGTTGTGGTTTTGAGCAGGAATTTCTCTAAGGGATCCTTTTGGAGCCTGGCTGAGATTCTGGGTTGCCTCACACTCTGCAGAATGGCTCAGTGAGTTCTCCCAGTCTGGCAAGGCTTTGAGGATTTTTTAGTTGCAGTCTGTGTGTAATAAATGCTGTAGAGGACTGTGGCTGTTCTGGAGCTACATTTTGAAGTTATAATTTGGAATCTCCATTAAGCAGCTTTGTGTATGGCTTGCATTTTAAGGCTCTGCTCCTCTCCCTCAAGTGCAAGTATCAAGGGCAAAATGAAAGAACAGTCCAAATGACTCTCATGGGCTGTTGCTTATTAAAGAAATTAAAGCATTTAAGAATTTCTGGCTGTAGTTAAACCAATTCAGAAATGAAGATTGCTTTAAATGTCTTAAGTTGTGTAATCCATTTAGAATTCCTTAATACAAGCCTCCAGAGAGAGGCAAAAGCTACAAAAATGGCACTTTGTTCTTTCTTCTCGTGCTTGTCTGTGGTGGAATTTGCACTTTGGTGGCTGTGAGGAAGGCTCTGGCCCCTCTGGAAGTGGCTCAGGCAGCCAGGAAGGCCAGGATGAATTTTCCCAAAATCTCTGAGTTTTTCTATCAGCTGCAGGTTGTGTGGCAGCAGCTCTGCTCCTTCTCTGTGCCTCCCTCACTTTGTGTTTCCTTGTCTCCTCTGCTTCATTTGCAGTTTGTCTTTCACCCCTGCCAGCAGCTCTGCTCCAGCGTGCTCATTTAATACACACTGATTTTGTAATTATAAGCTCTCCTTTAAAAATAAACTCAACTTCTGAGATCTTGAAAGACATCTGTAATTAAGTCAACATCAAAGTGGGATGGGTTTCTGGGGTGCTCTGGAGGTGATATCCCACACTGCTGATTGCAGAGCTCTTCTCACCCAGCAGCTCCAGGGCTCCTGGTTGTTCTTCTAAAATTGGGACATTTGTTTTCTATAAGATTTGTAGTTGTAGTATGAAAAGGCAGTTCAACTAAAAAGCTTCTGTTCTATGGCATTGTTTGGTTAGTGAGGTAAATGTGGAAGGTTGGGGGAAAGGCTGCTCCTGACAAGGGAGAGCAGGAGGGTGGCACACACAGAGTGCCTGAGACTGAATCTCTCATTAAACAACAAACCAGGAGTTATTGGGCTTGTTACAAAGGGCTTGGAAATTGTGTTCAGCTCTCCTGCTGGTGGGCAGGACAGGGACAGCAGGGCACAGCTGCTGGGTCTGCTTGGCCAGGGCAGTGAAGCTCCTGTAGCAGCCTGGAAAGGTGGAGCACAGGCTGGAAAGGTGGAGCACAGGCTGGAAAGGTGGAGCAGGGCTTGGAAAGGTGGAGCACAGGCTGGAAAGGTGGAGCAGGGCTTGGAAAGGTGGAGCACAGGCTGGAAAGGTGGAGCAGTGCTGTGTCCCTGCCTTCTGCCCCTTCCCTGCAGGGCTGGGAGCAGGCAGGGCCTCTGCTGGGCAGGGAAACCTCAGCATGCAAATCAAAAGTGCCAATGAGTGAAATCTGTCTGTTAAAAGTTCTGCTTTGAAGCTTCCTCAGATCAAATCCCAGTAATAGGATACGAAGAATACGTTGACATTTGGGCAGACCTGCTCCTCCTCCTAAAGCTGAAAATGTGCAGGGAAGGTTCTGCCAGGGAGCAGGTCTGTTCTGCATGGTGGGTTGGTTGTTAAGCACCAGGACTTTGTGTCAGAAAGCTTTCCCAGTTTTTGGAAGGGGAGGATGGCAGCTCCTCTAGCTGGGTGAGGTGGGAGCTGTTCTTCCCCTTTGACCCTGAGGTGTTTAAACATTTATTGTCCTGACAAACAGAAACTTGCTTGGTATGAATTGAGTAATCAATGCTTGTAATTCCTGCAGATTATGAATTTGCTCACCCATTTCCCTCCAAACTGCCTCTCATTCCTTTGTGAAAGGCTCTTTCCTCTGCCCTCGGGCAATAAGTAATAAATTGTCATTAGTATGCTTACAATGTAGTTATGGTGCAAATACTGTCTAGACTTAAAAATCCACCAGTTAATTTGCTTGGTACAGACCTGCTTTTGCTTGCTGGAGTAATTGATGTTGGCTTTCCCTTCAGAGTGTTTTTCAGCTGTGGACATGGCCATCCCAGCTCTGCATCACGATCAGAGACCATTTAAATGTCTCGTGCAGGAGGCACTGCACCTAATCAACATGTATCATTTCACCTCTTGTTGTGGGGAGGACTCTCAGTCTGATGCAATCTTATTTTAGAAGGGATTAGTCTGACCTTTGCTCCTGTTGCTGTATTAATGTAAATACAAAATGCTTAGCTTGGCTACAGGGACCAGCTAGTGCTCCCCATCAACATGAGATTAACTGCTGGGAGCATTTTTCTGGGACTAAACTGCTCCAGCAGACACTCACTAAGCCTTCCTTAGCGTGCAGACTGTGCAATGCTCTCTCCAAAATAAGTGGATAGGATTGGTTTGAGGGGTTTTTTTTCAGAGGAGCAATTAATATAAGGAAAATAATAAGGTGAAGGAAATTATTGCCTTCTGTGTCAGAATAATATTGTACCATCTCTGCAGTGGCTGTGATTTTCTATTATAATTAAATAATAATATGCAAAATAATCTCTTAATCAGTCCAAGATTTAATGATGCATGGTTAAGTTAGTTGCATTCAGTATTTGTGCAGAGACAATACTGATGGGTGTAAGTGTTTGTATCGCTCTGCCCCTGACAGGAATCATCTGGACAATGCACTATCACATCCCTTTGCCCTGTTCCTGTTTGCTCTGTGTGCTACAGTGACTCTGCAGGGAGTTGAAACACAAGTTTAACTGCTGCTATTGGCTTTTTTCTTTGTCTCATCAATCCTTTTCTCCCCAGGGTTTGAGGTCCACACATTCAAGGTGCTGCATTTCTTTCCACCTTTGAGCTGCAGGTGCTGTCTGCAAGCCAACCTTTTCTTCGGGCTAAACTGAGAACCAGACTGACACAATTTGGCATAAACTGAGAAATTATGCTGCTTTTTTCCTCTCTTTGGCCTTGAGGATTGATCCATACATAGGTTTTGGGGTTTTTGTGGATTTTTAGTCAGGCTCTTTGGGGAGAGCCCTGCAGTTCCTCCAGGCTGTTTCCCCCCCATCTGCACCTGTTCAGAGACTTCAAAAATTCCATCCCTGCCTCTTACCTTTGACTTCCTTCTGAACCTGCTGTCCCAGAATCCCCATCATTGCTTTCTGAACTCTTTTATCCTCTGTCTTCACTGTTCCCTGTGTCAGCAAATTAGTCTGACTTTGGAATTCTCCCACTTTCCCATTTCTTGGATTTCTTTCCACCATGGGTGAGAGTCCTGATTGTCCTGTGAGGGTGGGTGAGGTGGTTCTTTACTGCTGCTGATTTCTTTTCATTTGGAAATGAAAACAACCAACCTTTTATCCTTGCTAATACAAGGAAATAAATGGCCAGGCATCCTTTAGGTTCCTGCCCTTTTTTAGGGGGTCTGCTCACCCTTGGGCATTTTCTCTGGTGACTTTTGCTTCTGGGTTTTTTTCCTTCATGTTTTCCTCATTTTCTGTACTTGCCTCGTGTTCCTACCTTGACATCAGTTATTTATGTATTGGATTTAGTTGGTTGTTCTCTCTTGCTGCAACATTAAGTGCAATAATGTTGGAATGGCTGCTCCAGAGAGGATTTGTCAGTAAGAGCCCTTGCTACTGAAGGCCAAATGCTGCCTTTCATGTCCATTTTTGAGACCAGTTCTTAGAAATGCCTGATTTTCCTGTGGGGTGATGAGCAAATGGAAGGTGAAGGAGCCTCTGTCTTTGAGGAGAGCAGGGGACAGGCTGTGCAGGGTGTGCAGCTTGAAATGGTTTCAAGGAAATGGCTTTGTGCTGCAAGTAGAATTTATACTTTCATAAATTAAAACCTTGCAAGAGCTTGAAGAAATTTACATGAATTTCCCTGAAAGTAGAAGGTATTCATGTTGATTCCTTTGCACATTACTGAAGTAGTAAATCTCTAATAAAAGGGTTTATGGGAGGAAATGCAGATATTTTATTATAGTCTATATATATGTATGTTCCCTGTTCTGTCATCTTTTGAAATTTGTCTTGCAGAACAACAACTGCATAAATTATTTGAACAGAAACTTTTACATTTGCCTGGGAATGGGGTGGGGGGAAAAGTGAACAGAATTGCATATTCTACAACATTTTTTTTGTTAATTGAGTGTGAGTATAAAAGTTAATTATGGGAAGCACAGCTTTAGGATGCAGCCTCCTTGCTTGGATGGAGTTCCTCCTGCTTTCAAAGCCAGTCTGTTCCTGATCTGGGCCTTTCTGAATTTCATTTTATAGAGGTGAAAACACTTTCCATCCATCTTAATCACAGAGTTCAGCAGTTATTTGTCATTGCTTGCTGAATTTCTTGGCACTTTTGAATTCCAGACAAAAATAAACTTTTACTCTTGCTACGTGGTCGTGCATTTAAATATTTTCAAATTGCTGCAAGCAGTTAAACTCTGTTACTTTGCCTATTTGCTTACCAGCTGCTATTCTATGAACAGAATGACCATTTGCATCCTCCTCATTTATTTTTTAGTTCCAGCATTTTCCTTCAGTGGTGTTTGTCCCCCTCTGCAACTCCACAACAGCCCATAAAAATATTACAGTAATTCAAGTTCTTCAGTTCAAGCAAAAATGGGTGCTTTGATCATAATATCAAACGATTAAACTAATGCAAGCGGAACCTAAAAGCTTTGATAATTTGTGTTATTCAGAGTGTTTTAGTGGTTGATTTCAAGGTTAACTCTCCAATGTGAATTTAAAAGCTACAAGGATTCTGTGGTCGATATAGATTCCCACTCCAGTTGAATTAAGCTTAAAAAACTTCCACTATAATTCTAGGATTACATGATTAGTAGTTCCTTTGGTACCCAGTATGAAATGGATAAAATTGAAAATAAAATCAAGATAATGGCTGCTATAAAGACAGCTCTATTGGTGCCATATGTATTTGAACACACTGGTGAAATCAGTGTTACAGCTGATGGGAGTCCTCACTTGGAAAGAATAGAAAATTGATTTTCCTCTGGGAACAGCTCCCTTATTTACCAGATTTTTATTTCCTGTGTGCTGTTTTTCAGGCCATCGTGACTCGATTTCCTTCTGCTCTTTAATCTCATGTATCCACAGCATCTTTTTTTTTTTTTTTAATAGCAAGAAAATAGAAAAATAAATGGTTCTTTAGAAAGTACTTAGTGGAACTTTCGGGCAAGGTGCTTTCCAGCATAAGATAATAAAAATTCCCTAAAAAAAGGGGGGTAATTTGATTTTCTTGGCTGCACTGGGGCTAGGAGTCTTGGGGTTCTCTGCTTTTTCCTTAGAGCACTGAGTTCTGAGCTGTGTGAGAGGAGCCAAAGAATGGGAGGGAGCCTTGGGCTGCAAAGGCAGCTTGGACTGGAGAGCAAGAGCTTGGCCAGTTGTTCTGTGGGATAAAAACCAGCCTGACAAATGCCATAAAGTCAATATTTCCAGTTCAGGTTGTTCCAGTTCCCCAGCTGGAGCAGGGATTTCTCTGCTGAGGCTCTGTCACTTTTCATCCAGGTCTGGGGTTTCTGTGTGGGGTGGGGTTGCTTCACCTCCACGATGCTGCTGTCATTTTTTGCTCACAGGATGCATCAATCAGGGGCTGTTTAATCCAAATTGGCAGCACAGTGCTTTTCATTAGAATAGCTTGTCACACAGCAAGCAGGAGTTCTTTACAGTCCCCTCTTTTTTTTTTAATTAGTGTGCTGTACTCTGAGTCCTTTACTTCCTTTTGATTATCAGCAGCTTGTATTATTCAGACCTACCTTTGCTATTAACACAGCTCTGGGCTCCAGAAATCAGAGTAACTTCAACATAAGAAAAAATATTTAATTTTTTCCCCCATGGTCTATTCTTTAAATCATTCCTGTAGCAGAAATGTGCCTTAATAAGATCATTCATTTAACCAAGTACATGCATTAAGAAGATGAAATCTCTTTGAACTCTAGTTAGTTTTTAATCTTTGAATTAGATTTAAAAGAATATTAGAAATAATAATATTAGAAATATTGGAAATTTTACCATAAATTTAAATAGAAATGGAATAATTTGAACTAATGGTAGAATTAAGTGGTGACATTTCAATGTTAAATATGATGATCTGGTATATTACAGTAGATATTTTCAATTTATTTTTATGAAGGGAAGGATTTTTTTATGAGCTGTAATTCAGAAAAATATGAATCTACTTAATGGAACCATTCTCTTTCAGATTATTTATACTGCCATTGTTTTTTTCCTCTTCTGATACCCTTTCTGGAATCACTTTATAAACTTTTTCTGCCCTCAGTTTCAGCCCAGACTCTGAAGAGCAACCTGGACTCCATGCACCAGCAGATCCAGCGCCTGGAGAAGGACATTGAGAACTTCCCCAAGAGCCAGGACGAGCACGACAAGTTTGTGGAGAAGATGAGCATATCCTTTGGCACATCCCCACTGGGGATCTGGGCCTTCTGATCCTCTGCTTGGGGATCTGCAGCACTCCAATATAGGTTTTAAGTCTCTTTTCATGCATTTCTTCTAGAGCAGAGAAAAAGCATCAGTGGGTGTGGTGGATGTAAGCAAGCAGAGAACTGAAGGCATCAATAATCAGATTTTCAAGGGGTGCCCTGACAGCTTTCCTGAAGGAAGTAGTTACAGTGAGCAGCCATAAACTCAGGATGGGGGTTCTTTTTTCTGTCTGAAAATAATTATTTATTCAATTTTATAAAAACACCAGCAGTAAAGTTGATCTATTTATTATTTTAGCTCCAGATGTGGTGTTTTTTGAAGGGCAGAGTATTAATTTTGCCAATGGTTTTAAGTTATATTTTTAACATTTTAGAGGAACATTTACATTTGTTTTCACTCTGAAGTCTCCTTTAATTTCTGTAGAGAATAGAGACTATGGATTCTTTAAGTAAAACCTGAGGGGGACTTTAATATGACATCTGTCTAGCTTGTTTGTGTATATCCAGCTTTCAGTTTGTTCAAAACTTTAAAGTAACAAGTCTGCTGAAGATACAGGAAGCTCACAAAAATTCAGCAAAGACTGAGGAAAAAACCCTTTAAAAAAGAAAAATTCCCAGATTTTTATTGTGCTCAAATCCCAGCTCTGTGTGGAAATATGGGAGCATTTGGAGTGTGGTGCCAAGTCCAGGGCATTTTGGGCATTTCCAGAAGCTCAGATATTCCTGAGATGTCTCTCCTTTCTTGGTGCAGTAGAACTGGTGGGTTTGGGGTTTTCAGAGGAGAGAAAAAGAGGGGATTGATGTTTGCATCCATTCACAGCTGCTCAGCACGTTTGGTAGGTGGCTGCAATGAAGATTTCTCCCCTCTGCTGTGTCTGTGCAAAGTCAGTTTTTTGCAGGATTTACCATCTGAATGGAGTCAGTGACAGAATTTCACAAGTAGATATTTAGCATCTCCTCTGGATGGATTTATTTTAAGTTTCTGACAAGGCTGCTGGAAAGTAGCTTAAGGGAGACAACTCCTGACTAAGTGGAAAATTGTTTCTGATTCCTTCCATCTTCCTTGCACCTTGTCTTGTGTGCCAGGTTCAGAGACTTGCTGCTGGTAATCACTTTTATCAGTTCTGCTGTTAGACAAAGCTCATTATTATTTCCCTGAGCTTCATTCACATCAGAAAATCTTTCAATATTGCTCTGTAATTGTTCTGTGCCTTGTCGCCCCATCAGAGGCTGAATTCTGTCACCTTGGCCCCACTTTGGTTCATAAATTAAACCAGTTTATGAAATGCACCTTTACCACTGTTTTTTTCTTGGGAAGTTTGACAGCTCTGCTTTCCAGGTTACAGAAATGATTGTTCAGTTGTATTTTTGTTTTGCTGCCTGTGTGTTTACTTATAGCCACGATTAGCATCACTCAGATGATTTGGTGAGGAAAAAGAGCCAAGTGGATAATATTTAACATTTTTCTCTCTGCAGCTCATCACCTGTATTTCTTAGAGAAGAAAAAGTTTGTCTGACAGTGCAAAAGATTAAAAAAAAAGAAATACTAATGCTTCTTTGTGTTGGCAGAAATAGGAGGAGGCTCTGAAATGTCTGACAGTGAATTATTCCAGGGTCCTGGGCAGCCTGGCTTGTTGATTGCAGGTAGATTCCTCCAGGTTGATTCCTCCCTGCTGTTATCAGCACTGGGGGCTTGGCAGCAGAGATAGAGCTCTGCCTCCCCTGGGCATTGGTGTTTGCATAATGAACAGATGACCTGATAAGGGCTGTGCTTTTATTGCAAAAGTCATCTCCCCTCGGATCAAGGGATCCATTTTGTTTCTGCTTATCACTGAGTATGTTAAGGCTTTCTACACTCCCATCTTTTTTATTAGATTGAGAATCATTTTGGAGGGTGTAAAAGTGACACCCTAGTCTGCAGTGTGTATTTCTTTGATTTCCTCAGCTGCCTGGGGATTTGTTGGTGATGGCACATCCTGAGATTGGAAAGTTACAGAATTTCAGGCTGAACATTTTTCTGAGTGTTTGAGAAAATCTGAGATGTCTCAGTAGAGTTTTGGGATGCAGCAATTAGAATATTCAAGGCACAGCTGCCCATTCCTGTCATAAACAAAGCTATTTACCAGGAGTTGTGGATGAGACTTTCTTCAGAGGATGTGAGAGTGATAGATACTGCTTGGAGTATCAGATTCATGTGGGAGGCCAGTGACAAGAAAAATACCATTCATAATATGAATTTGTAATAATTAATAGTCAAAATACAGAAACAATTTCTGTCAAACTATTTAAGTCATTTTGGTTTTTCTAACTTTTTTTTTTTAACAAATAAGCTTTTGGTGCTGTGAGTGACAAGAAGATGAATAGAAATTCTACCTGCTTTTTCATTTTGGATTTTTTTCTTGCTCAGTTTCTAAGCAAGATAATTTTTCTCTTCACTTAATCAGTTTTTTATTTAGCACATACAGTTATTCATCTCAGTGCAGTGTGGCTGAAGAAAATAAAGGGATTAAAATAGTCCTTCTGTGAATTTCTTGCTATATTAAATAACTTAGGTGTGATTCCTGAAACAACTTTTCCATGATCTGGTCCGTGACTGGAATTGTATTTTACCTGAAGATCAATTTGTAAATAATTCAGCTTTAAATGGGAGAGGTTCCTTTTATAATTAGCCCTGCTGCATGCAGCACTGGGGAGTCTGAATCAACAGTTTAGAAAAGTAATTACAGACTGTGCCAAGCCTGCCTTTCACTCCTGGTTTTATTTCAGTGTTTGTGCCTCTAAGTGAAGATTTTTCCAAAGTGCAGAACTCTGAATTTTATATTTGTGTGCTGTAAGTGTATACAGTGATTTCAGTGATGTTAAAACACGGGTGTCTGGTTGGGGATTGAGAAAAGTATTCACATTCATGGAGTTCAAATGGAAATGTTATTAACTAAGATTAAAAACAACTGAATTGAAAAGCAATTTCAGAGGGAACAAATGGAAAGTTGTACTGAGTTAACATTAATATTGATTTAGAACTATAAATACATGAATAATAAATATCACTTCTTTCTCCCTTCCAACAAACACACAAACTAAAGTTTGTTCCTCTAGAAAATAATTAATTCCTCTAGAAATATATATAATATATATAGCTTTGAATGTTGTTCCAAGGGCACATATTTGGTTCCTGGGTTCATGCTTTTTGTTATTCTGCTCCCTGCAGAGGAATGACTTTGGCTGTGTGTGTTTTCTAAAATACCTGCCATGAATTTATTCCTCCAATGTGTCCTGTATGAGCCTTAACTGGAGACCTTGTGTGGCTTTTCAGCTTTTCAGCTGATCATTTACCCAAATCAGAGACATTAATGTGCCTAAAGTTATTGAAATCTTTTGCCTCCCAGAGCAATCAGTGCTGCCACGTGGCTTTTCTGACTGATTGCATACATGTGAGGAATTCAAAGCTTTTTTTTTAAAGAGTTGGGAAATTAAGGGAATGATGAATGAAAGAGCAAAAATTACTGCAGATAAAAAAAATTCAAAGCACTGTGCATTCATCTTATCATTAAATGGAACAGCAGCAATTTGTGAACTAATTTTAATTTCCAGTAAGGAACACCATTCATTAGAAGAGAATCCTTTTTATGGAATAAAAGAGCTGCCTTCCTGACAGGCATGGATCCTCTCTTGATGTGCATTTGTGCTCCCAGGGCTGTCTAACAACCATTACAGCCACACAACGAAACAGGAGGGGATCATTTCCTCTCTGGATGCTCTTCAGTTGTACAGAAATGATCTGGGGACAAGTCTGGGGGCTTTGATGCAGTGGGAATGTTCAGATTAAAATCAGCTGATGATAATTCTCTTGTGGGAGCTGTTGTTGTTTGCATTTAAGCATGAGAAATTATTTCTTAAAAAATGAACTTGGGATTAATTTAACTTTCTATTAGCTTCATACAGAAAACAACTATTTTCTTCTAAATTACAATACTAAGTGGGAGAAAAAAAACTTTGCAGTGCCTGTTGAAGGCACAGCACAGGAAAGTAATGATTTATTTACTATTGAATCTTCAGTTTTAAGAGTTTTATATTTAAATGGAAAACGTTTTAAGCAATAATTGCAAGCCTTATAATGCTGTACATCTGCTTTGCAATTAATTTCAGCACATAAATTGTTCGAGTTTGAAGGAAGTTTCTGAAGCAGAGCCTGAATTTATTTAAGTGCCAGGAATACCAGGGTTTTTTTTTTTTTTTGCCCTGCTATAGACTTGTGTCAATTTGAATTTATTGGTAATAAGTTAATCAAATATTCTTCTTGTACCACCTCTTCTGTATGGTTTTATGCAAATTGGTTAATGTGAGCAAGGTAGAAAGTATCACATGGGTGTAGTGTATGTTAAATTTTGCATGTAGGATGCTCTTTTCTAAGGTTTTGTAGCTCTAAGACAGCAAAATGTGTGATTTGAGTATTGGATTTGAGATCCCAGTGATTTGCTTGGCTGTTTGACAGCCCCAGTCTGCGTGCCCCAGATTTGCATTATTTTGTATTGCCCCAAATGCAAGTAAAGCATCCCTAAAATGCACTTTGGAGGAGGAAATTGACAGTGTCTCATCTTCTGAGAGGTTACATTTAAAAACCTTTTATCTCTGAGCACTCGCCTGGTATTTAAATGGGGCTGCCCTTGATGGAGCTGCTGGTTGTGATTGTGAGCAATGATCCAGGGGCTTCATCAGCCCTGCCTCAAAATCCCCCTGCTCAAAGCACACTGATAGCAGATAGGAAGAATTAGTTTATACAAATAATCTGCTTTTCTTTTCCCAAACTAGAGGATTTTTTGGGAAATTCAGGGCATTGGTGAATAAGCAGAGTTTTCCTCCTCTATTTTTTTTTTTTGCATTGCTAATTGTTTAAGCTCGTGGCATCTCAGCAGTTTGAATCCTATTGGAGAACTGACCCAGCCAAGTTAAAAATCAGATTACAAGCAATTTGGGCTATATTTAGTTACATATATTCAATTGGCATTATTAAGCTTTAGGGGAAAAAACCACCAGTGTTTGATGTTGTTGAGCTGAAATGTACTTCAGTTGTTTCCTCAGGCTGTGGGGAGTGTGTCTCCCCAGCACACAAAATTATCTGTGTGTGCAGAGCTGCCTTTTTATAGGTAAAAGTTTAAAAATAAGATAATTAGTGTGTCAGAAACATGGCCAGGACCTCTTGCAGTTAGAGGGAGCAACGTCAGCAGCACATTTTGAAATGTCAGCCCTGAGCAGCCCAGCAACACCCACACAAACAATCCCAGAAGCTGAAATTTGTTTATTGGTTTATTTATTTGGAAATTCTGTTGTTCACTGACAGTTCTGATAGAACTGTTGTCATTCAATTTGATTTCCACTGAGAAATGTCCTCTGTGGCATTTATTAATCCTTTCCTTTACCTGATTTTTCTTCCTGGAATAAAAAAAATAAAATAATGCCCCCACTAAAAGAGCTTTGAAATATTTGCGTGCTTGGTGTCACATTTGGTGTGACTGGATGTTTGTCATGAAAATCAATGGATATAATTGAGTTAAGGGGAGGTTAAATGTTCTGATTCTGCTGCAGATAAATATTCCAGACCTGCAGCTCATTGCCCCTTGTGTTTGCTGGGATGTGCAGCAGGTGAATGCTGTGAGTCTTTGGTCAAAGTTAACTTATATAGTGCTGAAAAAAGGCAAATTATTTGGTGTTCTAATAGGATGGCTCTCTTTTTCTGGTCATGGCTGAAGTCTGTTGTGTTTGGTTTGTTATTTAATACAGTAAATGGAAATGTTGCTAATTATTGTCCCAAATAATCATCTTTCTAAATTAGTGGGGAAAAAAAATATCAATCAATTTGTCATGATCCCATTACAAACCTAATTTCAGAATTGCTGTGCAGGTTTTTACACTGCCCATTTAAAGGGAAATGCTTTTCCTTCATTCCCTCTTGTGCTTTGAGCAAGCATGGTTACTAAGCTGTAACCCTGGTAGAATTAGATATTTCCCAATTAAAGATGAGTTTAACCTTGTGGAAAAACAACTTTAATCTCCTTCTGCTTGGTCAAGCCCAGTTTCCCTGCTGAGAGGCAGGAGAGCATGAGCATTTCTGTGCTGGGAGGTGGCTGAGGAATTCAGGTTTTTTAGCATTTTTCTGCCCTCTGCTTTGTTTATCCTGAGTAAATTCTAAGAGGGCTGTGGGAGATCCTGGTGGAAAGCACTGGCAGCCAGTCTCCTGTTCAATCTGGAACTTTTAAAAGTCAGGCTGGAATCTCAGGGGCTCCTTGTGGGGAGTGGGGAGTGGCAGGTTTGTCTTGAACCACAGCACCACAGCATCCTCTCAAACCTTTGTTCTGCAGCCTCTTTTTCTCAGCTTTAACGAGCCATGGTGAGGATTCTGGGATGGATGTGGTGGTTCTGTGTGTGAGGGTTTAATCACTCCAAATATGAAATTTTCCATAAGTGTACTGAAATTCTGTATTTGCCTCTGTGGTGCACTAAGCATCCAGAGAATTGTTAGTCTGTTTTTATTGCAAACCATCAAGTAGCAGACGTGCTGTTGAGGTGTTTCATGTGAATTGTTTAATTTGATGTAGTCTGCATGTTGCTCGGTAAAATGGAATTTGAAAACCTTTAAATTGGTCAGGTCTCATCTGGCAAGATTCCAGATGTTTATTTTTATCATAATATGAGTTTTTTTACAGTACTCTGCTTGGTACCTGTCTTTGTTGCCTTTATTATATCTATGTATTTTAATATCTTTATGTTCATTGTTGGGAAAAGAATTCTACCCAGGCCTGCATAATTGATCATGAGATATTCCATTCTTTTATGAACAAAACATGGAGTAAGCCAAGAGGGAGCTATTAGCAAGTCAGTGTTTCAGTGCTTGACCAGTAATGTGAAAATTGTTGATTTGCTTTGAGACAAGCTCAGCCTCAGACTCCAGGCTGCCTTAAGGGTGTGAGCACAGCAAGAGGAGAGGTAACAAAATGTTCAGCAAGATAAGGGAGCATTCAGGGTCTTCAGGGGCTGGTGGGAAATCCATTTTTATCTGCCTGCTTCAGAGAGAGGCTGTAACAAAATTTAGTCTATCAGCTAAATTACCAGATAAAAAAATCAGCAAATAATTCCCGTGGAAAAAAGCAAAATATGTATTAAAAAAATCAGTAAATAATTCCCATACAAAAAACCAAAATATATATTAAAAAAAATCAGTAAATAATTCCCATACAAAAAAGCAAAATATGCAAGGGTTGTGGATCAGGAATCATGGCCTAACAGTGTGAGAAAAAACTTTGGAGGGATTTTTCTCCACTCTAATGGAGAAAACCAGTAATGGGCTTGTGGATCTAGGAGAATGTGGTTTATGGCAGGATAAATTGTGCACTGCCTGCTCTGTTTTATGAGGTAAAAATCCAGAAAGTCAACACAGCAGGAATTGCAGTATTAACAATATGTTCATCATAAAGTAAAATTAATTAATTTGAATATTTTCTAAGGGGAGTGTTTTTTATTTTGTGGCACAGGATGGCATTGTTTGAGAGTTGATTCCATGGTTTGGTGTTTGTGTAGATGCAGACCCTGAGGAACTCAGGGCACTGTGGACATTGCTGGGCTGGGAGGGTGATGGAACCTCACAGAAATACCTGTGGGCAGGCCAGGGGCAGGAAAAGTTAAAGCAGTACCCAGAGACAAAAAATATGGCAGAGAAGTGTCAGTAATTCATCTCCATGAAAAATCCATTGGTTTTTGTAGGAATATTGAATCTGGGAACTAACCTGAAGCCCTGTGTTTGTATGCCCTCAGTCATGCCTGATAACAGCTTTTGTAAACTTCCCCAGATGGTGAATTTACCCAGTTCAGCTGCATTTCAGGGTCTGTGCAGACTCATTTTTGTTACCTCACTGTTGCTCTTTAGAGGGGTTTGCTCTCCTTGTTTCCCCCTTGTACAGAAAGAATTAAATCTCTTGTCTTGCCAGACTCAACAGAGCTTTTTAGAGAGCTTTCCCCTCCCTTTCCTATCACACAATATTTCTTTTCTTTATTTTTTTTCCTCTTTGATCCATCTTAAAGCAAAGTGAAAATGCTCACCGTGTTCCAGGTGATAACTATAGGATTATTTAGGTATAATCTTTGCTTGGATTGAATTTGAAAAGCACCTAATAATGTGTCATGTTTTACTGCACAATGTTCATTTCTCTTACAACTATTTGATGTCAGAAAAAAAAAAAGACAAATCCCTATAGAAATGATCCTTTCTATTTTTACTGGTCTGGGCTAAGGCAGAGTTTTCATAAAGTTAATAGTTTAAAATACAAGAACTTTGGAGCATTATAAATGAAAATTGTGTTATGCAAAGCACGATATCAATTTTCTTTGACAGTTTATTCCTACCTTCAGGTTTTCATTCCTTTTTACAAAGGAAAGCCCTAATATGAGCAGACACAGGATTACATTGACTCTTTCATATTGGGTGCAGTAAGAATTCTGTGAACAGAAGTGCACAGATGTCTGTGCATTCCATGGCAGTGGGAATGGGGAGGAAATTGATAAATGTCACAAAGGGGAGGCAGAATGATGTGCAACAGGTGGGGCTGTGGGACAGTCAAGAACTTCCAGTCACTTATTTTTCTAATTTTTATTTCCTGAAAAACATATATTCCGTGAATTGTATAGAATGGACTTTTGTGCATTTAATTGCTGACTTCAGGTCAGAGATCTCTGTTGGATTTTTGGTTGAATCCCCAGGAGAATGGAGCTGTGCCCCAGGAGGGAGCTGTGCTCTGTTCTGCACCCTGAGACATCCCCTGAATTGTGCTGCAGAGCTGAGGAGGATCCAGAGAGCACTGGGGACTGGGGAGGAGGAGAGGATTGAAAGAGCCTGTGTTGGGGACAGAGCTTTGGCAGCAGTCTGCAGCACATGGACACTTATACAGGGGAAAAAATCCTGTGGAGATTCCACAGAATAAAATTCCATGAGCAGAACTCCACTTCTGTACACGTACCAGAGATTTAATGGCTCCTCAACTGTGAATCATTGCCTGGGGGAAACTGGGCTTTCATCCTTAAATTTATATTAAACCAAGTTGTCCAGATCACTGAAAGATATTTTTGTAAAGGATTGTGCTTTATGAGAGTGATAATCCATTAGAAATCCATTCTCTAATTATTGTATGCTTATTTTAAAATCAGAAATTGAAGGGGAAGTGCACTCTATAAATGCCTGGAGCTGCAGCTTTGAGATACCAAAATCAAAGTGTCCTGAGATTCTGCTTTAGCAAAACTCTTGGTGTTGATGGAGCTGCTTTTTGCCCTCTACAGTTCTGTTTTCCAAACAGAAACATTTTCTTTTCAAGTGTTTTGGAGGAGAAGGATGTCACCGAGCAAGCAGAGATGCCTGTGAGTAAAGGAAATCTGGATTTCAGGTGCCCATTGCCTGTGAGTCTGCCCTGGGTTTCCCTCTGGCCAGAAGAGTTCTTGCAGTGATTTTTTAGGTGCCTGTTGTCTGAGGGAGAATTTGGAGGGATCCCTTCACTTTCCTGACTTTTCCTGGGGTTAATCCCAGGCATTGGGGCCAAGGCTGTTTGTGGTGAACTTCTAGCAAATAAATGCTCAGTAAGTTAGTTTTAATAATTGCCAAAAAATGTGGGACCATGTCTGGAGGGGAAAGATGAATGGAGGGACATACACCACCTTACTCAAATCACATTTGATCTGTGGTTTTACATAGACACCTGCAAAATAAATTCATTTTAGTGTAGTCTTTAACTTTCATTTTCTGCTGTGTTTGAGTTTGTGAACATTTCATTGCAACAGTTGTTTGTGCTAAACAATTCTCAATTTGCCTTTTTTTTTCCTCAGGTGATATAAAATTCATTTTCCTCCTTAATTAGGAACATCTGGGCTCTTGAAACATTATACAATCAGCAGTTTTTCAGATTTCTCAAAACGACAAATTGAGGATTTCTTTCCATGGCAGCCTTAAAGGAAACCTAAAAATACGGGGGGGAATTTCTCTTTTCCTTCCCCAACCTGTACCAAAAGCTTTCTCTTGCTGAAGTAACCATCAGATCTGATTGAAGCTTGTGAAAAGCAGCTGCAGTGACAGCTCAAACATTAATTAAAGCCAGCTGAAGTGAGGGAAAGCTGCCTGATCAAAGAGAGGGAACGTGGCTGCAGCTTCCCTGAAAGATTCAGGGCACACCAAGCTGTAATTATTGTTTAAGGCACCTGATTGTGTGATCCAGAGCTAATAGAATATTTCTAGGAGTGGCCACCAGGCTTTTGCTGAAATACCTAAGAAGTGATTTTTAACATTGTTAGAGCATGTCAACACTTGTTATTTGAAACAGTCACAACTAATTTGAATATAATATGCAAAACAAATTTTACAAGAGCATTTCACTTGTACAAGCTGCATTTCTGTTGTTTCCTTCTTGTTTTTATTCATCTAAAGAGATTTTTATCTAATTGTTCTCCAGGGAAGGGATGCTACAAATCCATTACTCTGGCAGCATTTTCTGTCTGATACATGCTTGACTATCATGTTCTGTGTTCCTTCTAATTAATGCAGGAATAGTGATTAATTGTTTTGCCATCACAAAATAAAAAAGATATTTGAGTTTGGAAAAAAGCTACAAATACCACTCTTCAGGCTGTTTGAAATTATTTAAAAATCAGAATACCACAACTGAGAATTAAGAACTGGGTGGTTTTTGATGCCAGGCAGGATGAAGGCAGTCTCACAGTTCTGGTGATGGTAGCAGTGGGGAAAAAGTGTTGCTTTTGCCAGGATGAAAGGTTTGGTTTGTTTCAGTGGTTGTAGAGCTTTTAAAAACTCTCTCTTTAAAATGAAACTATGGAATTTGGGGATTGTTTCTCTGTTACAATAACGGGAAAAATTTTCTGAGTTCAGCAACTTTCTTCTGCTTTTTCACAAGTGGTTCAGGTTAATTTAGGTTAATGCCTAGCTCTAATTTTGGAGTGCCTTTTTTTTTTAATATAGATAAGATCTTGCCTTCTCTCTAGCCTGTGGCTTTAGAAATTTTGTCTTTTGTGTTCTCTTTGGAGAGCCAAGTGATGTTATTTATTTTTAAAGTTTTCTTTTTACTACCACAGGAAATTCCTAATTTGCCACCTAAATCTTGGAGCCAGCTTTCCCAGTATTCAACAGTTAAAGTTTTAAGTTCTGTGGGGCTTTGCCCCTTGGAATGAATATTTTATAAAGTAGGCTCTTGTTTATCAGCTTTTGCCCAGAGACTTCCTCTGGGACTTTCAGAGAATTGAGCAGTGATCTTTGTGTCCTCGTTAACAGAAGTACAAATAAAAAAGTAATATTGAAATGATGTTGACTAAAGCTTTCTCCTGTGCATAGCAATGTGGTGGAATCAATGGAAATTCTTTTCATTATAGAGAAGTTTGAATACAGCAAAGTTAGGGACTGAATTGATTGCTTAGAGCTGGGAGGAAGTAAACACTGGCAGATTTTTTAGTGTTTACCAAGATGAAAGTTTTATGGCCATTTAGGTACAAGTCAGAAATTTCATTTTAATTAATGTGAATTAATTGTTATTCTGAGATTCTGGGAGAAGGAGCAGGTTGAGCCAGGGTTGTTCTTGGATGGTTGTGACCTTTCCCTGCTTCATTCCCACAAACACAAAACCCACTGAAATCCTGTTTTCTTCCAATGAATGCAATTGTTACATAATTCTGATAGTTAATGATAATTTCAGGTACTAATGGGACAAAGGGGGAGGCAGAGCCCTCCTTGCTGAGAATCCCCTGCTCCACTGTGCTTTGCTTTGTTTGGGTTTTTCCCTGAGCTGTTCTAACTCTGAATGATGAGGTAATTTGCTTTGTAATGAGAAAGAAATTCTCACACTCAGCTTTTTATGGTATTTTATTGGAGAATCTTTCAGCTTTTCAGAAGCACATGATTTTGTGTACACAGACAAAGTTGGGCTCCTGCTATGGCTCTTGGATTTTTTGGGCTCTGATTTGGGTAGAGTGTATAGCAGTGAAGATTTCTGCAGGTTTTTTGTTTTGTTTTTATTTGCAAAGGCTTCCAACAGGAGGAAAAGATTAGGGATATAATTGTGATTCATAATTACCTGTGTATGCTCCAGAAGTCTTGGCTGCTGTGCAGTCACAGAGATGCATTATGGATGGAGTGAGTGATGAAATTGTTAGCATGTGTTTACATCCTGATAGCAGGTGAAAATAGAGCTATCAGTGGGAATGACTTAGTGCTATTAAAGCTGAATTTCTGTTTGCATTGCCACAGTTCAATTCAAAGAATGCTCTATTATGAATGAGCTGGGAGATTAGAAACTGAGAGCTCTTGTGCATCCTTCATTAAAGATGACACCATTGACTCAAACTTTCTCTTCTAACAAGTTAAAGCAGATATTTAGCCTGGTGGTTCCTCAGGCCAGAATCCTGCTCTGCAATGGCGTGCAAGAAAATCTGAATAAAGTACTTTCTGCCACTTGAACAAGCACCTTTAAACTTGCTAGTAAAAAAATCTGTGAAGTTTGGTTTGGTTTGGAGTGGCGAGAGTGAAACCAAGTTTGGAGTTTTTAAATGAGCACTTGGCAAAGCTTCAATCTCTCTTCAGGAAATCTGTTGGAATGAAGGATTGCTGTTACACAGAGCTGACACACCTCAGGCTCCTCACTGATTTTTCATGAAATGATGTTGGCACATCTGGCTGTGCTCCCCTGGATCACCACATTTCCAGGGGATGTTTCCAACCACTAATTTGTTAGAAGTAGGAAGTTGGATGAAGCACACAGAGAGTGGCAGTAACTCTGTTAATATGGCATCTCTATGACTGGGAACTATTGTCCTTACAGCTCTGCCTTGTCTTCTTCAAAATGAAGCCCAGCTGAAATCCTCAATTCTCCCTTGGCTCACCCTGTTCTTCTGTCTTGCTGACACCCCTCTGTCTTGCAGGCCATCTGTTAAAGAAATTTCTTACTTGCAGTTCAGTACTTAATAGATAAAAAATAATAATGTTGAAATTACAGTGTCTATTTCTACAGTGGTGCTTTAAAATATCTCCTTTCAGTAGCACTGCTGGGGTTTTTTAGTGCCTGCTGTTGTTATTTGTTATGTGAGTGCAACATCAGTGGAGAGCTGGGAGCTCTGCCTCCAAGAATAGGCTGCAAATCTGGAATTGTCCAAGTATTTAAATTTTTTTCGGACTTTTTGGTCCTTTTTGGATTTGTATCACATAATGTAAGATTGTTTTTAAAGGATCCACTGAATGAATTGGTACATTTATGTGTATTTCTTTTTTGGTGAGCTGCTCACTACAGCAGTCTGCTGACTCGAAGGCAATTCGTGTTTTTCTAAAATTTTTAGTCTGTGCTCAATAATTCAGTAATGTGCCATTATTACCTATTTAATGTATTCTTGCCATTAAACTTTCATTTCCTTTTGTGCAGTTAAATGTCACTGACGACTGAACTGCACCAGGTTTATCTTGAGATGAGCAGCTCAACAGTCCAAGCTTGAAATTCTAATCAAGCAGCTTAAACTTGTTTTCAATAAACTGAGAATTAGGTGTTGCCACTGCCGTGGCACTGTTTGGGCAGATATGATTTCAAAATCTTGATTTTATGAATTAATATCCATCACTGAGTGGGTTTCTGTGTCTAAATGAACTTTAGGAGCTACCAGCTTTGCTGTTAGGCCACTGAGGCTTTAGTTGAGAGGATTGCTTGGAAAAATTGATATTGATAAAGTTTTCAATCATTCTTTTAAGAGCCAATTTTTGACTGATTATTTATGTTTATTTATGACTGTCTCAGTTAAAATGGGCACATCCAGGTGGGATATTTGGCCCCTTTCCAATGGAAGATATAAATATATTTATATATATATATAAAATATAGTTATATATAGTTATATATAATATAGTTTAAAAATATATATTATAATTTATATATCTATTCTAGAGATGTAGATATATATATATAAAATGTATACTTAGATATAGTTATATATAATATAGTTATATATGTACTTTTATATATATAAAATATAGTTATATGTGGTTATATATAATATAGTTTAAATTATATATATTATAATTTATATATCTATTCTAGAGATATTATAGATAGATATATAAATTTATATAGGTTTTTGTCATGTAGGGAGAAAAAAACCCCACATTTTTCTGTTTAAAAGCATTATGTCAAACTTTTAATGATGGCT
Source organism: Loriotus luctuosus (assembly GCA_035582745.1). Lineage (NCBI taxonomy): Eukaryota > Metazoa > Chordata > Aves > Passeriformes > Thraupidae > Loriotus > Loriotus luctuosus. The sequence continues at coordinate 4,178,468 of JAWWEY010000243.1, forward strand.
GCTGGGATGAAAGTCAATCTCAGTCTCATTTCCAGGCTTCCACACTTCCTAAGGAAAAAAGAAAACAAAACAAGACTTGTGTTGTTCCATGGTGTTTTTCTCACTAATAATTTCTCAGAGCTGTTTGTCAGTTTGCTGGGATGGGTGGGGGGATATTTCATTTTTGTAAGTTGGGTGAAATTACAGAGTTGAGATTGTGCCTCAGAAAGTGAACCTGACACAGGCAGCCTGAGGCATGCACCGTGTGCCTGGGCAGGAAAGAACCCACAGAGAAGAATTTTGTGATAAAAGGCAAAGAAAATGAGATGTCATACTGTGTGACTTTGTCACTGGTAGTTATGCACATTTTATATATAAAATATATGTGGAAGGTGGGGGACATGGCTTCACTGGAGCACTGAGACCATAGATTCTCACAGCAAACTGAATTTCACTGGGTGTTTCCATAGAATTCTTTTTATAAAATTGTTCTTCTCTTCAAATAAAAAAGCCTGCAGCATTTAAAAATTTTATAGAGGAAGTTGTATTCTCTGTCAGTGGAAAGGGATCATTTAATGGAAGTGTTGCCATGAACTTGCAGACAATAATAATATTAATTCATAAAATGCTCATATTAATGATATTACTAATAATATTAATTTATAAAAATGTCATATTTGGAAGCACATTTTGCAGTTGTAGTCTTTGTACTGAGAGGTCTTTCCTTGTGTTCTGTTTTCTTTATTTACTGGGGTTTTATTTTTGTTCCTTTATTTGTGCTGCATTTGAGGCATTTTCCTTAACAAAACCTCACAGCTTTGCTGAGAGTGCCCGAGAACAATATGAAAAGCTGTCCAACATGCACAACAACATGACAAAATTGTATGAAAATTTGGGAGAATACTTCACCTTTGATCCCAAAGCAATAAGCATAGAAGAATTCTTTGGTGATCTGAGCAACTTCAGAACTCTGTTCTTGGTGAGTAATACCTGCAAAATGTTATGTATTTTCTTACAAAATTTTTCCTCCCAGTTTTAATTCTTTCCTTGTCTCTCTATTGTTTCTGTTATGCTTAATTTTGTGTTTTGCTCCATGGCAGGAAATTGGGTGAAGGTTTCCAGAATTATTTAGATTTTGGTCATGACATAATGTCCTCCAGTGTGTAAGGTGACAACTCAGCTGTGGATAAGGTTGAGCCCAAATTTAATTCAACTTTGGTATTTTAGCAATGTAATGAATCAGGCTTAATGGACCAGGGCAAACATTAAAAGTTCACAGTGAAGGATTTTTGTTTTTCTATAAGGGGCAAAAAAAAATTTACAAAAAAAGAATTAAGATTTCCTGCAACATTTTGGTGCTTGCAAGAAGTTTCCCCAGAGGAAAAATATGCTGAAATTCCTTTAATCTGTGGGATTTACTTTGAAAAAGTAATAAGTACTGATAAGAATTGAGGAGCAATCAGATAAGAGTGGGTAGAGAACATCTCCAACCATTCCCTGGAGCAAGCACTGTGTTCAGTTTGTCCTGTTCCCATTCCTGACACCTCCCTGCTCCCTCCAAGGGCTTCCATCAGCTTCCTTTGGTGTTTTGGTGATTGGCTGAAGTGTAATTCCAGGTATTTTATAACTATTGATGGCTCATTTTTTCCTGTTTGTCATTCTTTTATGTTCTTGCTAGAGCAAGAACTGTCTGTGGAATAATTCTCCTTTCCTGTGCCATGAGCCAGTTCAGTTTGGAGGCTCCAAAGTCCTCCAGGTGGCTGCAGTAGCACAGGAATTAACTAAAGCATTTCCACAGGATTCCCCTTTGCCAGTGGAGCATGAGTCAAGTTCAAGGCTGGATAATAAATAGAAAGGTGTATTCTCTTGGAGCCAGCTGCAAATTGAATTGAAAGTAGCAAAAAGGGTGGTTTGTTGTGGGTTTTCTTCTTTTTCCTCTTTGCAGTTAAAGATCCACTGTATAATAATATTTCTTTAATATTTAGAACTCTTCTGAAGAAGAAATTTTTTTTTTTAGGTTTTTAGTCCTTTATTCCGTTGAGAGTAAACACAAATTTCCATTGTCCTTGAGGACAACCTGATACAACGTCAGGCCCAAAAGGATCAGGCTCTTATCAAATAATGATTAATCAGCTGCCTGGAGCAAGATGCCAGTTTGTTCTTTTCCATTTTTTGTCTTTAACTTGCTGTCTCACACTCTGTATCAAGTGACCTGCAATGTTTTCAGGCTGTCACTTTCTCAATGTTTGTTTGTGTTGGTGGCAGAGGATTTAAAAACCTCCACCAAATGTGTCACTCCTGCATTTGTAAATGAACATAAACTTCCTTTCCTGTGCTGTGGAAGTTTATGAAATATGCACCTCAGCACTAGATTGGAAAATTTCCTTTTTTCTTAAAAAGTTTTTATTTTTTCTTAAAATTTCCTTTTTTCCTTTTCATTTAAAAACCCCCTTAAATGTTTCAGATTTTGTTTGCTCTGTGGGCTTCTTTAATGCAGATGGTCTTAAAGGTGAATTTTGAGTCTAAAAAAACAAAGTTGTTTTTGAAGCAGGAAAAGGGATTTTTGGGTCTAGTTGCATGAAATGCAGGGAGGCTGTTTTGTTTGGAGTGATATTTTTTATCTGGTAGACACTTTTATCAGTGGTGACTGCTTCCCTCACATTTGTGTAAATGCAGCTCTTTGCATAAGGAATTAAATCTTAAAATACATTATAAATGTACTTGTAGGACAAGGGTTTATTCCAGTTTCAGGCAGTGTTTAAGCAGATGTGAGTAACTCATCAGGTGGCAGAATGAGAGATGGGTTTGGTAGAACAGCAGTGAAATAAATTGTCCTTTTGTATCAACACTGCTATTGATTGATGGCTGCTGTGTGCCCTCAGTGCAGCAGCCACAAAGTGAAAATCTCCCCAAAATGAGGAGGCACATTAAATGATCAGCAAACTGAGCACTTTTTATTGGTGCCCACCTCTCTGGGCTCCAGGACTTTGTGAGATTGATGCCCTGGCCCAGACAGGACAGGAACATCAGTTCTGCTGCCTTCATAGCAAACAGCTTTTCCCACAGTGCATTCAGCATCCCGAGTACAAATGGACCTGTAAGACCCTCCCTTCTCCCTAATATTTGTTTGTTTATTACTTGCTACAAAGGAAGTTTCAGGCTCTGTGACTCAGGAGTGGTTTTTGTGGTGGCTTTTTTGAAGAGTCCCTGGAATGCAGCAGGTCATTTGCTGCAGTAATACAACTCAATGAATCTGCAACACATAAATAAATACATAATAAACATCTGATTTACCATGAAATACAGTGCATAGTCAGGCTAAATTCCCAGCTTTCAAACTCATAAATTGTGTTTGTAATTCAGGAGTGGTTTAAAAGAAAGGCTCTATTTATTCATTGTTCTCTCTGGTTATTTGTCTGGGAATACACTTCATCCCTTCTGCCTCAAAAGTAACAGTTCTTTAATGCAGCCTGAAAGATAACAGTTTCCAGCTAGCAGGAAGCTGGGAAAAAATAAAGAATAATGAGCAAGAAGCATTTTCTTCAGCGAAATTTCCCAAGAGGTGGTACCAGAAGTGAAACACTGTCCTTATTAACAGGCAATATACAGCAAACCCTTCCTCAAAACCCAAAATACAAACCTTTTGTGAGCTCTCCCAGTTCTCATCTGAGTGTACACGTTCAGAATAGGTTTTAATCATTATCCTGAACAAATGAGGAATTAGGGGTGGGCTAGGAAAGGATGCAGGTGGTGGAATTCACATAGGAGCAGTAACTCAGTTTATTTACCAGGGGTTAGTGCTGCTAGATAAGTGCTTTGTTCATGGTGTAAAACACGAGGATGGCATTTCTCTTGGAAGCTCCCCAAAAGATGCAAAAATAAATAATAATAAAAGAAATTAAACTGAGTTCAGGTACACTGTGTTGGCAAAGGTAGAAATAAGTGCCTAGCTGGAGTTGGGGTTTTGTTCTGACCCTGTTGTTTCTCTCTTGAGGTGGCTCTTTGTGGATGGGGGAGAAGCAGTGGATGCCACATTTCAGGGTAGAGATGCCATTGATTAAGGAATATTTTCAAAAGTTATAGTGGAGAGCACGGTCCAGAGGAAGGCATGAAGTTAAATTTCCTAATCTTGAAAGGAACAGGATTTAAAAGTTTTCTTTAGGTTTTTTTTTCTGTTTTATATTCAGTGCTGGTAGCAGTGAGTCCAACTGAGAAATGTCATTATTTCCAGGCATTATCTTTGGAAGTTTGTAATATTTAAATGAGGATTTTGAATCCTCATTCCACTCTGAAAGCAAAGCCTGGTTTGGGATTTTGGCTGAGGCAGAGCTTAAGCTGTGGAGAAGCTCTTGTGAAGCTTTGCCTTCATTACCTGCCCTGGGTGAGGCCCCTGGGGCTGTGCCAAGGCCAGCAGAGATCCTGCCCAGATGATGCCAACACCTGCAGTCAAACCCTGCTGAAAACTCTTGTGTTAGCATGAACCTGACTTCTCTAACACCTCCAGAGTTTTCTTTCACATAGATCACCTTATCCTCATCATTCTGTTTGTTCCTGTATCCCATTAAGATAATTTGATCTTTGGAATCCGTATTTGTCCTAATTGTGATTCCAGATTGATCACTGCATTATTGCAGCTTCATTTAGTGTGATGCTGCTGGAGTCAATTACAGCTCATTCCCTTCCTCAGGTTCAGATTTGCTTGCTTGGCACGTGTAGGAAAGCCCAGGCAGGCTGCTGGAGCTGCTAATCCTGTCAGAACACAGTGCAAGGTGTAAGAAACCTCAATGAAGGAACTGCAGCTGTGGGAGCGTGTCCCTGCAGTGTTGTTTTTCCCACATTTGTTATTTCTTGGCAGTGTAATGCCACCCACCCTCTGCAGTGCTTCCTTCCACAGCCCACCAGCCATGTCTTTCAGGAAGTCTGCAAAGTCTTTCCAAGCCAGGAGCTTTTATTTTGTTATTTAATTACATTTTGTCCTTTATATACTACACTGGGTGTAATTCTCACAGTCTCTTTTAAAATCTGTCAAAAATTTCTACCCAGAAACTTTGAAACCTTTCAGCATGCCACATTCAAGGTCCCGCTATTAAAAAGAGTAATTCAGGTTTTTTACTGGCTTCAGGCTCTTGTATGAACAGTTCTTACAGACTTACCTTAGAGAGAATTTTTGTTAAAAAGTCTAAAGGATTGTGCTCACATGATGATGTGCCAGAACACTGATTTTTGTCTTCCTTGGTCCAGAAAGATTGCTTTTGGAACAAAACAATAATTGGTCTGCCCTGGGCTGTGGTTTCTCTTTTAGGGTTGTACCCAAACAGACAACATTTGTTTTCCTGAGGTTTTCTAGTTGTGTGGTTTTTTTAAAGACAATAATACAGCTTTGTTTTTGTGTGTGTTCTTCAGCTCTGGGTCTCTGTCAGGAATAACCTGAACGAGGTGTGAGTGTTTATTCTGCTCTCCAAATATTGATGGACAGCAGCAGGAAAACCAGTCCCAGACCTGTCCACTCAAGGGCCATTTAATAATGATTCCAACTTATTACCCAGTGCAGTAATTAAGTGGTACCCAGCAGCTTTTCATTGGTACTGTTAAATTTGGTGAGTAAACACTGCAAAAAAAATTGGTTAGTAACCACTGCAGAGCTCCTGTGCCTGGGCAGTTTTTGGTGGTTTTGCACCCAGCCCTCTGTCCAAACCCAGCACATTTGTGTCCCTGGGTCACTGTCCCAGCCTCATCCTCTGCTCAGTGCTTCACTGCCACCCAGCAGGAATTCAATTTGCCTGCCCTTGCTTAATGCCATCTCTTTTCCATTATTTCCATGGGGATGACAATGTATTTAAATGTGTTATCCTCCAAGGAACACCCAGGAAAGATCTCCTTTTACATGCACACTGATTGCTCAATCTGCTGTATTTTAACTCTGAATTTCTGTAGATTAACTTCCAGATAATCTGAGTTGGTAATTCCTAATGATTTATGGCTGGAGAAGATTATTTTGCTGGAAGTTCAGCTGACATATTTTGCAGTTGCAAGGCAAATTTGGGGAAGGCCTGAGGGATCACAGGCAGCCTCATTATTGGTGCATGACCGCTTTGTAGCCAGCTGCATCTTGAATATCCAGGGAGATTTGTGCATTACAGTTTGTTTTCTTTCTTCTTGTTTTTAATAATTTACCTTCGAGAGTCTATTTACAACCGTGTCGATGTGTGAATATGTTTGTCTGTCAGAACTTAACATATGTGCAGAATGCAAGAGATGCATTAATTTTTTATTTGCTTCTTAAGGAAGCCAAGCTGTAAACTGGCAGTGCTGAGTACCAGAGCTGCACTTCAGTGAATCCTAATAAACACAAGGGGGAACATCAAACTGTGTGCTCCCTCAACTAACTCACTTAAAAAGAGATAATATTCCTTGCTGAATCTCTTTGCTCTGCTAGGAGAGACAATAATTCGGTTTTGGTTTTATTGTAACAAAGCAAACCCACACTCAAACTTTCTCTAACTTTTAATTTGCTGTTGAATTAGCAAAACTGCTTGCCCTTATGCACCAACCAGAATAACAGAGGGTCATGAAAAGCCCATCAATAAAAGGGCTTTATGCATTTAAATATTTCTGTCTGCTGAGATTCACTCGAAAATTATTTCCCTTTTTGCATGCACTTACATGTTTTCAGAAGACAGCATCTAGATGAGTACTTTTCAAAATGTGCTCTAAAGCTGTTGAGAAGGCTTTTATTCTTACCAGAGGATTGCTTCTTTGTCTGATTTCTAGCTGTTAGATTAGTTTAGTTTTAATTGGAGAATAAATTTAGTTGTCCAGTAGATCCCTATGAACAGTGGTAAGTTCTTTTCACTGTGGAACTGTGTTGCAGTATCAAAACTGCTGATTTTTATTCCCTCTTTTAAAAGCAATTACACAACTTTTTTTTTTTTTTTTGTTTTGTTTAGTTTTCAAACTGATCTTTACCTTTTGAAGTAATTCAGCCTGCAAAACTACACAGCAGGGGGATCACTGGCATTTGATAGTTGAAAAAAAAACCCTGCTAATCTGGAATAGCACTGTTCTGTGTTAGGAGAAATCCACTGCAACTCAAATGTTTGGAAGAGAAAAGGTCTGGGGGAATATAAAAGCATGCCATGAGAGAAAAATAACCCTTTGCAGTAGAACTGTAGGAAATGCAACTGAAAGATTGATACAATTCAGGCAGAGCAGATGCTGCAGAAACCACTCTACACCTGAGTCAGAATTCTCTTTATTTACATTCATCATCCATCAGTTTTGAGAAACTATGATCAAATTTGTTAGCAATATTAATTTAAATATAAAGTGTGCTTATAAATATAGATGAAAATAGGTTTATTTTGCTTTCTGCACTGACTCTGATAGCAGGTGGGAGTATGTTCTTGCCAATGATTTATTTCCAGCTTTCATCTAACTCTGAGTAAATGTATAGCAGTAAATGACATAACAAATATGGAATGGGTAAGAGTCCAACTGCCTGATGGAGGGGAGTAACAAGCAAGTCCATTCCAGGAGGTGGATGGGTGTAGACAGATAAAAAGGTCTACTCTCACACAGAATTATCAATATTTTCTTATCTTGCTGTTCTTCAAGAAAATTAAACCTTTATTTTGAATGGCTTTTTGGGTTTTTTTAATCACCATTGTTATCCATTCTGTTTTATGAAGTGCAGCCTGAATCTTCCTTCAGATGGAACTCATAGAGTTTGGCTGAAGGAGAATTTCCAGAAAAAATTTAACTTTAGAACTTGTTTAGTTCAGCCTGCTGGTAGAAAATGTGATGGAATCTGTGATGTGATCACAGAATGTCAGTGGCTGCTGAGCTACCAGTGCAACCATGACATTTCATATTTGCTTTCTCTGTAAGACTGGGGGCATTTCCTCCCATCCCAGCCTGGGAAGCTGCAGTGAAATGAAATCTCTGTCAGGTGGGATTGGATGTGCAGTGACAGAACTGTCCAAAACCAGAAGGGACAAGACATTGGCTTTGCCCTTTAGTTGCCTTTTTTTTCCTGGAAGAAAAGGTGTTTGTGGTGTTTGTGCTGCAGCTGGCTCTGTGCTGGGGCAGTGAGTGCAGTTCCTGGTGCAGTTCCTGGTGCAGTTCCTGGTGCAGTTCCTGGTGCAGTTCCTGGTGCAGTTCCTGGTGCAGTTCCTGGTGCTGTTCCTGGTGCTGTTCCTGGTGCTGTTCCTGGTGCAGTTTGGAGTGAGGCTGTGGGTACCAGCAGACTCTCTGCAACACAGGGCTGAAATGTGGTGTTTGACCTCAGGAAACCCCTGAAATGGCACACTGAAAGATGCTGCCCCTTGCTTGAATGAATATTTTGTATTTGGAAGCATTTGGGAGTCTTGGATTTTTAATTTGCGCTATATAGGAAATATATAACCTGTTACCTCAGAGACCTCAGGTATAACCTGTTACCTCAGAGACCTTTAAGCCATAACCTAAAAATTCGACTATTTTCCATTTCTTCCTCTGTCTTTTCTGAATTTTAGACATCAAGACTGGCTATTTCAACAAAAAAATTGATGAATTATATTTAAATTCCAGCACTTGAGTTTCAGGCACTTGTGATTGAATTTCCATCACAGTGGACACTTGGCTTTCTCCCCACTCATCCCTCCTAAGAGCATGGCACAGGCTTAAGGTAGACTTGCTGTCTTATTAGGAAAAATACAAACATGTTGCTGCTGGAAAAAATGTTACTTTTTTCCTTTATCATAAACACAAAGCTATTTCAGTTCCTCACTGCTTTGATCAATAACTCTCACGTGTACAAATAATGTGGTGCATTATGTTCCTCCCAAGATTTCTGACCATGCTCCAAGTATTGGGTCAAGTTCCTCGTTTCTTCTCCTCTTATTTCATTTCAAACCAGGTTATTTTGGTTCTCCTCAGTGCACAGACACTCACATTCCTTTCCTCTAATGCAGGAGGCATTAAAAGAAAACAACAAAAGAAGAGAATTGGAGGAGAAGACCAAGAGGGCCAAGCTGGCCAAGGAGAAGGCAGAGCGGGAGAGGCTGGAGAGACAGAAGAAGAAGCAGCAGCTGATTGATATGAACAAAGGTAAGGCAGCACTTTTAGCTGAGAGATTGGCATTAAAAAAGGCAAAACCAAGTCAGGAGTAATAAACTGAAGGCTATTTCTGATCAATATGAGAAATACTTGCTGGCTGTTCTGAAAGCTGGAGAAAGTTCACTTTTCAAAGTGGAAAATTCTGTTTTGTTTCAGCCTACCTGGTCATGTCATCCCATTTCTGCCACTTAATGTGTGTAATGTTCCTTTCCAGGCGTGTTGTTGTGAATTATTGGCTTTTTTGCATTTGTAGCACTTAATTGATTTTTTTTTTCCTTATGGATTGACTTCCAAGAAGAAGTGTCTTCCTTGCTTTGTTGTTAATTTCATTCTGTAAACATCTCTATAATCAAGGCATTGTGGCAATTAATGTCTTTCTTTTTGGGCTTGGGGGTCTGTGTTAGGATGGATGTTCTCCCAGTAGTCCTATTAGGAGCTGGAAAATCTAGTTGAGCCTGGAGCCTGAGTACAGAGTGACATTTCAGCACGATAAAAAGCAATGTGTTGAGCTTGTCAGCTGGGGGAATATTGTATTTCACATGAGACCCCTGTGACAGAGAGTGAGGTAAGAAAGCAGAAGGAATGGGGTGGGCTTGATACTGATGCTGTCCAGATTTCCAGGAGGTTGTAAAATAGAGGCTTTATTCTCTACCTGACTCCAGAAGGCAAGTAGAGGTAAAATTGGATTTAGGCAAGAGATCACTTGCAGTTTTTTGTTCAGTTTCTATGAGTTTGTGTTAATCTGCTAATCTGACCCAGCAATAAAAACACCTGTCCTTGTTATCCATTTAACAGGCCCTGCTCAGGGAAAAATGCTGCAGTGGTACCACAAATCCTGTTATCTTTGGCCTTGCTGGAGCTGGCACTGGCACTGCCTGGAATGTTCTGTAGAAATTCTTGTCTGTGGATGACAAACTTTATTATTAGATGATTTAAAGATTAGTCTAATTTCAGTATAAGTCCTATTATATTAGTCATATTTCAGTATAACTATAAACAAAATGTAGAATTTAAGCACAGGAGGATGCATAAATGCATTTTCTTTTTTTTTTTTGTGAAGTTAAACCAGTGAAGGTTTCTAATGAGACTCTTCTAATCCATTCTTTCAGCATATGATGAATATTTCTTTAATATCTGCCACCTGCCACAGGAATGTCCATGGTAAAATGGACAGGCCCTTTTCTGAGAAGAAGTTAAATCTCCTTCCAGCAGCCTCCCTCTGCCAGAGTGCTCGAGAGTTTGTTTGAGCTGCCCCTGAGGACACTGCAGGCAGAGTTTGGTGAGCTGGTGAGAAGTGTGGGAAGCCCATGGGAGGCTTTGTCAGTGATCTGGGCTGTGCTGAGGGCTGGAGCTCTCACTTTGGAGTTCCAGCTTCTGCAGGCTCCTCAGCTCAGCCCTGAGAGCACACCTCCTTCATTTTCCTGCATTTTCCCCTTCCCTTTCCAAGGAGGTGAGGGGACACCCCTCTGAGCAGTGGCACAAATCACACTGACAGCATTCTGCTTTCCATCAAGAAAGTCTTTTCCTATTAAATGATACAAGTAAAGTTCCATTTTGCATTGTAGTCCTCTCTCAATGAAAATGCAAATGTATGAATGTCTTTACATGGCCCAGTGCACCAAAACTGCCATTTAAATAACTGATGTTTGGAAACCTGTGACACAAAGTTAGTTTAATACTTCTAAAATATTTTTTCCCAATTTGTAAATATTTTAAAACACCCATTTCACATTTACAGCTCTGCTACTGTGATGGGAGGAGGGCTAAACCTCCATCCCCAGTGGATTCCATGACATTGATATTCAATTGACTATTTTTGCCAAATAACTAATTTTTTCTTGATGCAACTACTTCTGTGCACTCATTGCTGCTTATATAAACAGTTTGTAAATTTGTCTAAGTGAATGTGACACAGCAGGCTTAGAGGAAGGAGGCAGATGTCCTCTCAAGCTGTCACTTGGACAAGGTGATTTTCACCCAAAGGCTCATTTTAACCTCACCCTCTCTCAGCTCTTGCTCTGCATCTCCCAGAGTCACATTTGACTCAGAGCTGCAGCATTTGAGGTCACAGCAATTGGATTCCCTTTTTGACAGCTTCTTGTGCAGTTCTATAAAAATGATTTTTCCTGTTTTCTGACTATTCAGTGACCACTTTTTGTGTGGTCACAGATTAGGTTAGTTATAATTAATTAACTGAAAATTAATATCTGTTTCTTGGTGTAACTGTAGAAAAGCACAGTGTGGCCAGAATCAGGAGTTGTTCTGAATATTTCCTAGTGATGAAGTAACACAGACTTTGGCAGTGTTTTGAAAACCCCTTTACTCAGTTTGGTGGTTTTGTGCTTTGTGTAACTGAGCTGCCACATAAACACTACATGTAAACTGATAAAAAAAAACCTGCTGAACATTCCAAAATATTTAAAGATTAATGCAAAAAAAATTTTAAAAAAACACCATAAAAATGAATATGTCAAAAAGTTATCAAGATGGTTAGCACCTGAAAAACCCAGGTTTCCTGGTGAGGTTTGGAGGCACAGAAAGGTTTGTGCCTTATGCACACACCTGCAGATCTGGAGTTTGACAGCTCAAATCATGAACAATTCCTTCTCCTTATGGGAGATGAATTGGGAGGAGAAGCCTTTCATGACTCCCATCTGATTCAACATCTGCAGAATTCCTGCAGCATTGCCTCTGTGTGCATGCCTGAAGAGAGAGAGCAGAATTGGAGAATTCAGCTTCCTGGGAGCTGCGAAGTGTCTGACTGCAATTCTGATGCAAATGTTATTTAATCAGAAACAGTTTTGCTCTTCATTATATCTGATTACCATGGCAATTAAAATCACCTTTTAACTACCAGCATTCGGATAAAAGATAGAATGAGCTCTCTCAGTCCCAATTAGGGCTGAATTAATTGTTTTGAAGACATATTACCATTCTCCCCTAATGCAGCTGAAGCTAATGCCAGTGCAGTTCTGTGCTGGAGCTTGATGGATATTCCTGCTTTCCCTTTCCAAGGGCCCCCTTAGAAGATTTCATGGGTTTTTCATTCAGACTGGTGTGTTCTGTTTCCTTGAGTTGGGGTTTGATTTCACTGGGGCAGGATATCATTCCAGGGGTTGCTTTTGCTGCAGTTTTCTGATGGTTCTGTGCTTTTGTGGTTGGTTTGTCTTCCTTCCACGTCCTTTAGCATAAACAGAAACCCATACTAAGCTTATTACAAGTTACATGTTATTTTGTAAATGTCTTTTTGGATTTCTCTATTTGCTGGTGATTGGTTGGGGTACCTGGAGTGGTAAATCTTGGCTCTTATTTACATTTTAAAGATTATTAGTTTGTGGTGCTGGATGTCAATGAGGCAAATGTTGAAATTCCTTTGGGAAGTCATTATTTTTCATATTGACATTGATGGTGTGTTTGAATATGCTGCACACCTCCAGAAACCTGATATTCACAGAACAAAAGCCAGACTGAGCTTTGCATTATGCTTCGAGGTGAGCATCTACAGGTTTGAGTTTTCCTCTTCAAAGCAGTTCTGCAGCAATTGCTAAAAAACTTTGTAGGAGCTGTTTGTGCAGAGTTTAAAGGGGTCTAGAGAATGGGGTGAGTGTCAGAATTACTGAACTGCTGCTAAATGGGTCAGAAACAACTCAGGAGAAATTCAAATGGATGTGAACATGGACAGGAAGTTAGAAAGAAATTACAGCTTGAAATTTCATCTCACCTTTAAGTGCTTTGCTCTGGAAAATTTTGGTTTTGATAATGGAGATGGCCCATGTGGTACTTTCTGATTGAGTTTATTGGGGGGAAAAATTATTAGACTGACAAATCTGTGATTGGGATAATTGCAGGGAAGAAAGAGAAATTGGATTCTTTTCTCTTAAAAGTAGGTTTTTTGGGAACTGTTTACTGAACAGTAACAAGTAGTAACTTCAGGGAGTTTTCTATGCAAATTCAGCTTTTCCTTAGAGAAATTATCTGTGTTTCAAAAAGTAGGTGCTGTTATTAATGTTGAAAGTAGCCTTCATTTTGTTTATCTCAATGCAACTGCTGTAAAACAGTTGATATTTTGTAGAACTTACAATGTTAAAAAGCATTTCAGAAATAATTATTGCTCAGCCTTACTGTAAGGCTGGTTCAGGAATTAGAGTGGGATGGGGAGCAGAATCACCCTTGGCTCTCTGTAAGGGCTGCTCAGTGATAAGAAAAACCCCCTGAATTATCAACAGCTTCCAATTCCAAAACACAGCCCCCACCAGCTGCTGTAAGGAAAATTAACTCTATCCCAGTCAAAACCATCATCAGTATTAAAAAAAAGAAAGTAAAAAGTCATCGAGAACGTGTAAGAACTCTCCTTTCCCCAAAATGTGTTCCCAAAACTCTTTTTTTCCCTAAGATGTTAGAGTTGTTCAATAGTAAGGAACTTGTAAAAGGAAATTATTAACAATGGTAAGAGCATTGATGATTTGTTCTACCTTACATATCTGCTCATCACAGAAATTAAAAGTGCCTCAGTACTGTAACTGAAATGCAGCCTTGGAACTGCACAGAACTTTATTTACAGGTGTAATCACTGAGGTATCACATGGGATTTGTTGGAGTGGGTTTCTTTTGGTGAGCTGCACAATCTTTTCTTTCCCACACAGAGGCAATCTCTTCCCATTTCTCCAGATAATTCACATTGCAGCCTGTTTCAGGTGTGGTCCTTGCAGGACAAGGCTCCAGGGGCTGTGTGGGGGCATCTGAGTGTGGCCACAGCAGACCTTGACCATTGGGACATTTTCTCCCAAAAAATTAAATAATGTGCATTTCAAACATTGTTTTCAATAGCCTCCCTGTACAACAAAGCAGGTTTTCTTTCTTCTTCTTCTATTAATTTATTTAAGCCTGAGGTCAGGCTATCATCAACAATATTCTTAATTGGTGTCTAAGCAAGGCTTTGCCTTGTTTTGTAAACTGACATGAGCTGGGGGTTCACTTCTCAGTCACACTGTCCTAACTTGTTCTCCTCTAATTAAAAAGTAAATAAGAGGCACGAGACACCACTCTGCTGCAAGCTGCAGAGCAGGACTGCTTCCTGGAGATATTTATTATGCATGCAAAATGAATTTAGCAAATGAATAAAATGCAAATATATGAGGAGAACACAAAAACACGCTTTCCCAAAGACATTGAGAGCTGACCTTTTTAAGTGACTATATTGCAATTAAAAATTCTGGTGCTGGTTATGAATAAAAAGTCTTGTTTAAAAGTTTCTACAGGACACCCATTAGACTTTGAAAAGTGCATAAAAGTTCAAAGTAAAACAGGGTAGTGCAAGATGTGAATAGAAGCACAATTTTAAAACCCTTTGCAGCAGCAGGAGGCAGCATGTGTTACCTAATGAGGTATTTGACTAGACTCTTTCAGTAAGGTCCTAAATTTATGAAAAAATTCCTGTAAAATTCCTGTAAACCTCTGCCCAAATGGCTGTGCACTATCTACACTTCTTATTAACTTAGATCAGTTTGCAGTCTGTATATTTATAATAACGAGTACAAGATATTTTGCAAGCACATTTGGAAAATACTAGAAAATAAAAATATGGCAGCACAGTATGTTAGTAAATATGTACAGGTAGTCCTGTAGTAATCAGAGCAGACTGATTGCTGAAGGGACTGATTCCTGTTTAAGAAGGGAGGGCAGCAGAACCCCCAGGAGCAGCAGCACCTTGCCAGCTGTGGCTCTGAGCCGAGGGAAGCAGATCCACTGGAGCTGGACCATGGGCTGAGCTCTGGGGGAGATTCTGCAGCCCCCAGTTATCCCAGCAGCTGGCACCTGCTGAAATACCCCCCTCAGCTTCCATCAGAACCCTTTTGGTCACTATTGCTGCCTGACAAAGCCCAGCAGGGCCAGGCTGGGTTCGGGGCTGGCAGTGCCACCCTGGGGCTGTGCTGCGCTCAGAGCTCCCAGCCCTGGAGGGGTTTGGGTTTTTCTCTTTGCTCTGCTGGCACTGCCCAGCTCCCAGAGCACAGGAGGAGCTTGTCCTGCATCCTTCCAGTGGCTGCTGTGTGTGGCTGGAGGAACTGTGCTGCCTGAGGCACTCTGTGTTGGAATGCACCCCCTGGTTACATCCAAGGCTGTTCCGTGGTGATTTCTCTCCTGTCAATGCTGTACCCAAGCTGGTGCCCCACTGCCCCTGGAACCACAGGATCCTGGGTTTTGTTGCTGTTTCTTCGGTCACCTCTGCAGATTGGAGCTCTTGGGCATTCCCTGTTGAGGAGCTCCTGGCTGGCCTGTGAAGTTACACACACTAATTCAATTATTCCAAACCTTCTGCACGTCGGGTCTCTTCAGCAGTGCAAGGAGCAATAATGTTGTTCTATGGAAGAAGAAAGTTATTTGTGTTTATTATTACATTAAGAGTGGCCCAAATCTGCTGAGCAGCACTGGTGTAAGGCCTGGGCCCTGCAGGAGCACAAACATTTCTGAAACTCCCAAAACCACACCTGAGTCTGGGGCTCCAGAGCAGAGGGAACAGAACTGGTGTCAACCCAAATCCAAACAAATGGGGCTCGTGCTTAACACTTCAGTTCATCACTGAGAATCCTTTTGTAGTCTCTTTAACACCTGGAGTCAATCTGGCCCTCTGCTAAGGCAAATCAAAGAAATTACCAATTTTTTTTTGCATGTCTCCACACATTTTCTCTTTTTTAAATGCTTGGGGCCAACTTGGAGCAGAAACAATGAGGAAGAAAATTACTTGTTCCAGATGAAACTCCTGTCCTTGTGTACAATGAAAGACATCTAAAAGACAAATAATGATTATGTGTTTTATTTCTGCTGACAGAAATGTTGGAAATAAGTTTTTAGTTTTCAAACTTCTGGCAATTTCTGTCTTTGTTTCTTATTTGTGTCTATAAATTGCTGTGGGTGGTATAGAAATGACAAATGGAGGAAGTTGCTGGTCCTGTGTGAAGAACTGCAACAAGAACTGCAGGAAAAGACTGAAATTTCTGTTGAATTTTACTTACCAGTTTTAATCAGAGCTCCCTGAAAATGCAGTTGTTTGTCCAGTTCCCACTTAACCACCTGAAATCTCTGATTAAGATGCGCTGCTGAGATCAGACCTTGCATGAATTTTACTTTGAGGAGTTAAAAATCTCATCCCTCTGTCCTACAGCTTCCTCAGTAATGTTTTATATTGTGTATTCTGGCATCCCAAAGCCAGGCTGGCTTTTGGCAGTTGCAGTAATTAGCAGGTAGAGCAGCTCACTCAGCAAAAACATGGAAGGCTGCATAAACATTCATGAAGTATTGAAGAGTTTTTGTCTTTTTTAATAAACTCTGCCAGCTCTTACTTTTAATGAAGATCGAAGAATATTGTAATTTTTCTACACATTAAATATTCTAGATATTAACTAGTTCTGGGTGTGCAGTCACTGCCATTAAGTGTTTCAGACCAACTTGATGTGTATTAATTTGGACAAAGTGTATTCACAGACCTTTGATTTTGAAGGTAAATTTAATACAGAGCCAACAACAAATCAATGAATAAGCATGGGTAGGATAAGAAGCACAAAGAAAAACAATTATGCTGTACAATTTAGAGAAAATTCTGGCTTTGGATGTGAGTGGGAATTGAGAAAAGCTAATTTGCTTATTTGTTTTGCAGGAGCTCAGTGGTTTAAGGCTTTTAGATAGAATGTAATTAAAACTGGTATTTCAGAGTCTTGTGCTGGTTCCTGCACTTGCTCTGCTCCCTTTGCTCCTACCCTGGGTGTGTTGTGTAGTGTGTGCAGAATGGTGTCAGTCAGATGGATGTGTAATTTAAAGGTATCCAGTAGTTACTCTAATGATCAGCTTGTAGAAATTTGAACCAGGCTCTGTTTTAGGTGTGCTCTTACATCCGTTGTGGATTGAGTCTAATAAATCTGAATGTAACAGAGAACCAGGACAGAACGGCTTATTCATTAATAGGCTGCTTTTAAACTTGAGCATTTGAGAGCCTGGATGTGCATCTAACCTCCCACACCTCGTGTGAGTCAGAAGGTTTTTACCATAATGTAATTTTTTTGCATAAACTAATGATGGGGATTCCAGATGGGGAAATTTGTATGAGTTTGGAGTCTGAGAGATGTGGATGAAATGTCCACCTACCTGCTGAGCCTAACCTATATTTTAGTTTTGGGTTATAACACAGATATGGGGACAGAAAGAGGCATTCATCAGTAGTTTTGTAACCTTTCAGTTCTTTGACCTCTATTTCTCATCTGTTGAACGCTGCTGTCAACTGTTATTAACAGACTGAAATGCAAAGGAATGTAAAGACTCAAATATATAAAGAGAAGTAATTTTTCCACCCATATTTCCATAATGCACCATAAAGTCCAGCAATTTAAAGGCTGCAAGTGAGCTTGGATATGGAAAAAGCAAAATAAAAAATGGAGCAGAAGTAAAATTCAGCTGTTAAGAAATGTTACACCACTGACTTCCACTGCATGATTATCCCCTCTTCATTGTCCTTATGTCACTTGAAGACCATCCATGCTATTGATTGTATAGATGATTTTTCCAAAGATCTAGTGAGTCCTGAAGTCGGGAGGCATCATATAAAATATTTCCTGTGTGCTGCGATATTGAACTGTCCGCTGCTCAGTGCCATCAGATGCATTGATTAAATTGACCTGGTTGCACTTCAGAAAAGCCTCCAGCTATCCCAGCAGTGAGGCAGCCATCACTCAGCAGGTGCTGCCCCTCTGCATGCTGAGGATGGCATCAGTGATGCACAGGATGGCACCTCCAAGCTGAAAGAAGGGTTGGCATCAGCTTTGCCTGGTGGGCATCACCCACAGCAGAGAGTGCCCCCTGAGATGTGCCAGCAGCCTTGCTCTGAGATGTGCCTGCCTCTTCTTTGGCAGCATTATGGAAATGGGACAACTCTTGGACTTCTGTTTCCTTCTAAATCTGCTTGCAGTTGTGCTGATGGAATTTTCTTGCTGAAAGAACAGTAGGGTTGGCATCACTTTTGCCTGATGGGCATCACCCACAGACAGTGCCACCTGCCCTGAGATGTGCCAGCAGCCTGGCACTGAGATGTGCCTGCCTCTTCTTTGGCAGCATTATGGAAACAGGACAACTCTTGTGTTGTCCTGTTTTTTTAAGATTTTCTAAGCCTTCTGATGTTGACATTCTTGTAGCAAACTTTCTCACATTCTTTCTGTAAATAACTCATTGTTTTGCATTCCTTTATGGAGGAGGAGAAAGTTGATGGACTGTTGGTCTGTCCAGTGTCATTGGAGAGGTGGCACTGTC